>OX421278.1:13209785-13399485 GCA_949125355.1 Agriopis leucophaearia
TTGGTTAATTTTAGGTACCTATCAGGTACCTACTAAAAGTTGGCTCGCAAAAAGTTAAGCTAGGGGTAAGGCCCCTGGTCTTATATACAACGCCTATTGCTCTAACCAGCCAAAAATCCTTTGCCTGAATACATTTCACCAAGATGTCACCGAAAATATTATCCAACGAAACCGTTGCCTCGTTACCAATACCAGCCTAATACGCTGCCTATAACTTTTCGTACCCCATAAATCTTGTTCCAAACGACGCGGCCTACATACACCTACATAAACACGAGGAAATAACATGAACTTTACGGTGTTTTATAAACAGGCTCTTTGCAACACCAGAAAAGGCCAGGGAAAGGGTTTTTTTTATTACGAGAAGATGCCTGCTGATATCTATCTCATAATGACGCGTGAAGTCGAAAGAAGACTTGGGGATATTCGTGGAATCTTGTTTTTAACCGACTTCAAAAATGGCGGAGATTCTATATTCCACTGTTTTTTTTAAATGTGTGTTTACTGATATCTTCGCCGATTGTGACTGATTTCAATATTATTATTTTTTCGGTATGGTATACTTCCAGTTTGGTCCCATGTCACCAAGTCAAGATCCAATGATCCCAGGGAAATCGAAGGCAACCCTCAAATTTTATAGGCACTTATTACGTTTTTCATATATTTTCTAAAGCTGTTCAAATATTTGCGTCTGATAATCATCATCTCATACGGATGAGCTGATGATGAAGGGCAAACTTTTCAACGGATAGGATATGAAAGTTTTTTTTTTTGCAAAATTTTACGTACATAAGGACCGATAGTATTCTTTTAGGCTATTAAAACCGACTTCAAAAATGGCGGAGGTTCTATGTTCCACTGTATATTATTATGTATGTTCACCGAAGTCGGTTTTTAATAATGTGATCCACTTGTTATAACCAATATATTAATGGCACGTAGGAACCTCGACAGCTGTTTGTGAATCTTTTCTGGAATTCTACAAAATTAGAGTGCGACATTGTCATCATCAGAATTTCAGCCATGGCACGTCTAGTGCTGGACATATACCTCCACCAGCGATCTCCTAAAGGGCCAGTTGGAAGCGGCCTGCATCCAGCGTTTTACTGTGGTCTCTTTTAGGTCGTCTGTCCATCTTGTGGTTGGACGTATCCTACGCTACACTTACCGGTCCGTGATCTCCATTCGTGAAAATTTCGGCCCCATTGGCCATCTGTTCTGCGTGCTCTGTTCCATGCCCACCACCATTTTAATTTGCTAACCCAGTGGCCTATGTCGGTAACTTTCGTTCGTCTACGGATCTCCTCAGATCTGAATCGATCTAGTATTAGAGCAACCTGTCTCCATAGCTCATTGTGTGACTTTGAGCTTGCTTATGAGGCCCATATTGAAGACCATGTTTCAGTGCCGTATGTCTTCACTGGCAAAACACTAAACTAGACTGCGTCATTTATCTCAAAAACGTATTCAGCGTCTAATATTCACACAAAATAGACCCCGCAAAACTTCAAATTATTTCCTTTTTAGTTTTATTTCGCTTTTATATAAACTTTACAAAACAAAAGACATGCCAAAATAGATTATTTTACTACGCTTCAACTTAGACCGCATCATCGTTTTCCATCAACGATTTTGTGGTTAAACGTTAGACAAGACCGATATGTTACATTTATTTTCAAATTAATTGGTTTACCCTAATAGCTACAGGTACTTGTTCAGGTCGATAAAATTTTAAGCTATTTCCTAAACCTTCAAATTGACACCAACAGATGGCACTGTACAGTTGTACACTTCCATTCATAGCAGACACGTCCTCGCAAAGGGATGATAATAAATAGTACGTCGACGTCAAAATTAGGTTTTATTTGATTCTCCGCACGTTGTGACACCTCATACGCGACTTGACGCGGAATGTAATTGTGTGAGATTTTTTCTTCTTTTACGGACTTGTTTGAGCTATGCGTGACTGAGATTGGTTAACACCGTGGTTATGATATAAGTTTTCTATGAAGGGTTATTTTTAACTGCAAGTGATTTTATTAACTAAACCAAATTATAAGCTAACATTAACACTACAAAAGAAGTTAGACTGAAGATCGTTGAAGATCGTCGAAGAGTATAGATCGTTAAAGGTCTAAAGATAATCCAAATGCTCGAGCCCACTATTGGTTGAGCAGCGTACCCAGTAAGCTGGCGGCATTACCACGCTGAATGGCAACGCTTATGCGTTGAGACAGAAACATGTCAGAATTTTGGTCACACGTCGCTCTGAAAGATTTTTGAAAATGAGGTGAGCTCCCGGTCCCCAAGGGCCCAATGTCTCGACCCCAAACGCCTCAAATATGTAACCACTGCCGAGGTTAGCATATTTGCGCCACTTGTGCTGTTCTGCCAAATTGGCGCAGCCGCACCAGCCTTACCTTGTGTCTCAGGAAGATGTGTTTTTTTGCTTCTTTACTTTTTAACCCGTATGAAGCACTTAGATTCCGCTTTAATTGTGCAAACTGCTAGTCTGTGGGATGCACTGCTTCAATGGGTGTTCCCCGATAGTTACAATCTGCGGGTCTTCAAATCACGAGTGAATTGGTTTCTTCTAGGCAAGCGTGCTCCATCGTAGACTGCATCATCGCTTAACACGAGGTGAGTGGGAAGTCAATCGCAAGTTCATAAATAAATAAATAAATGATTCAAGAAAGTTTGTTCAGTCGTTGGAATGAAGATTATCAACTCTATTATAAGTCAATTTATATCTTGTTACTTTATTATACTGTAAATAGTATTTATTTATACTGGTGAATTATAACGCCAAGACCACTAATGATAAAAAATGATATAATATAGCTGTAGTGACCAACCGTAATAATTTATAACAGTGTATTGATGCTTTTAGTTGAATTCACCCTGCAGACGTGCCAACCAATAACGATATAACCGCTATATAACGATACTAGCCGTCCGCCCTGGCTTCGCACGAGTGTAAGCTCGGCCTTCGGCCTCGCTACAAAATATAATATAGCCTATGTCACCCGGGGATAGTGTAGCTTCCCAACAGTGAAAGAATTTTTCAAATCGGTTCAGTAGTTTCGGAGCCTATTCATTACAAACATACAAAAATAGGTACAAATCTTTCCTCTTTATAATATTAGTGTAGATAACCGCGCGATATAACGATATGTGTACTTAGATATTACCATTATTTTTATAGTAGACGTAGACTTAAACTCCATATGGCATTACTATTAAACCTTAGTGATTTTTAAATGCCATTATATCCTTTTTTGTACAATTATCTTAATAAATAATAAATAAATGAAAAAAATTGAAAAATAAAACCACTTAACAGCTCATCCTTTACCCCGCTGTGAAAGGTACTGAATTTTCAGCAGGATCTTTTTCGAGCAGACCAATCATAGACACGAATTGAATGAATGACTTTTGTTTTCTCCAATCACAACCCCGCGACTGTGGCTTACATCGTGCACAAGCAAATTATGACTCATGCGCAATCATGTGGTTATATTACCCTTTTCTTGCATGTGGACTATTTTTTAGTTCATTGGTGTCACTGCAAGTTTCTTAGTGTGCGTGAGAAATGTTAAGCGGTATAGTGAAAAAAGTGGATGAAATACTAAGATATTTGATTACTAACGATAATTGTACTAAGGCATATCTCCCGTATTTATCTGATCAGAGATTGAGAGCCAGGTCTCATTACAAGCTAGTCGTAATCTTATATCACGCCGTTAATTAATAGTATGTTAAGCCCCTAGCCTATCAGTTGCTATAAAAAAAACTGTCATTGCTCGTATCACCTCATTTAAAATAATGAACACATTTTTATTTAAATTGAACACATTTTCGGAGCACTTATTTTCAATATTTCAACTCTAACGTTTTAAATTCACTTAAATTTCAAGGCATTTGAATACCACAGCGCTTTGTTTTCTTTTTTTTTTTCAGTATTAAACGTTTCAGCCAGGTGGCGCAGATATTAGGTTTAGTAAAGCGACCCTCGTTTACTTTGAGTGTGTGACCTGGTTGATAAGTTTTTCTGAATTTTGCATGTCTGCCGCCCTAACCTTTGTTTAAGAAGTTAAAGTTTTACGTGACCAATATTTTAACGAATTCTTTTAATTCTAACACACGCACACAACACCCGAGTTTAATTAAGAAAAGTTGCATACCCAATTTATAAATCAACACCAAAGTATGTATGTTATTCTCATATTAAACAATGCGAAAAAGGTTCCCCCTTTTTTTCGTAATTAATTTCTGGTTAAGACAGATTAATGTTAAGATAAAAAAGACATGTAAACATTTATAAAACGGACATGTTCTTAATTAGGTTTGAAAGCCCTAGCCTTTGGCACCTAAGAAACCACGAGCTCACCTCATTTTCAAATATCTTTCTGAGCGCCTCGTGACACAAATTCTGGTGTTGCCCAATGCATAAGCATTGCCTTGCCATTCTACAGGGTAATGCCCCTAGCATGCTGGGTAAGCTATCAACTGGAAGTGAGCTTGGTCATCTGAATTGTCTTTAGACCTATACGGTTCATGTGCAGCCTGTTTTTGTGGTGTTAGTAAGCTTGCTTTTTATAATAAAGGCAATTGCCAGTAAAAAAAACATTTCAACTAATTTCACTTTACCACTTCAGGTCCGCTCCTGGAATACAGTGGGGAATTCACTAATGTCTGTGACATGAATAGATAATGTCGGACACGCTAACATGCCGTCCAGTAGGTGTTATTACTTCATAATCAATACGTTATCAAGTGTGAAAGACTGACCGAGTTACTACAAAAAAACAGGCGAGTTTTTGATGGAAATCCAAACGAGACAAATTCATGGTGACGAGCGCAATGCATTGTTCTAAATTCTTCATTGGTATGAGTAAGCGTGACGCTTACTATCAGGTGAGCGACTAGTTTATCTCGTCTTTCAGTTGCATATGAAAAAAATATTTTGAATGGTATCATTCTACGTTTTAGCTATTGTGTTATTAAGAAAATATAATGAACAATTTAGCTTTTGTGTTAATTATATATCTGGGACATTCCTGGGACATTTTTGCACACTTGGTCATCTGACCCCAAACTAAGCAAAGCTTGTAATATGGCTGCCAGACACTGATATACGTACATATATATTTTTAAATACATACTTGAATGGATATTAACACCCAGACAGAACAAACAGAAATGTTCATCACACAAATGTTTGTCCTAGGTGAGAATCGAACCCACGCCCCCAAGCACAGAAGGGCAGGTTCACTACCAACTAAGCTAACGGGGCTGTCAAATTTATAAAATATTTAATAAACATTATGGGTTTTGAGTTATAAAAAAAGCTAATATACACAATTAGCTTTTGTATTATAATTTTTTAATGCAACTAGACAGAAAGAAATAAAGCCCTGAAAATAATTAAAATAATTAAAGCCCTGCACTGCACAGTGCTAACTTTTTGTTGTTAGACTTCCATTTTTTAAGAGGTGTACATTTTTTTTTATAATTTAGGGTTACCGCTTCAAAGAATAAAATAAAACTAAAATTCGGTTCTATTTTCGTATAGTTTTGCTGTCCGTCGTGCACCTGAATAAGCACCAAATTTTTATGGAAACCAATGTAAACAAAAAATAATTCTTATTTTTGCCAAAGATGATTTTTGACATACGAATAAACACCACTAGCGAGCCATCCAATATGTTCTTGGCAAACTACAAAACAAAATCCGTACAAATTGGATAGCCCTAAAAACTCACTAATTAGTGATAGGCAATTATCCCACTGAATCACGTATTTTTTACCCAGTGGCATTTTTCTGGCTCAAAGTTTGACCATTGCTATTCAGCGTGGTAATACTGCCAGCAATCTGCGATACGCTGCTAACTGATAGCATTTGAAGTCTCTTTGTAGAGATTATAGTTGTTTAGTTTTCACATCACTTCGGCAATATCCAATTACATGTGATGAAAATCAAACCTTAAGTTAGTAAGGTCTTGCCCTACGTCCTAGTGGTCGTTTGTTTTTCCTCTTGTTCTTTTCGCAAATTCCATAGACACGTAAACTTTGATCCTAAACAGCTGGGTGTACCATAGACTGCATTTTTCTAGATGTTGCCAACACAATTATGATAGACGATAAATATATTCATATTTATTCATAAAATGTTATTTTACATGTCAAACTATTAATAAAATAATAAATTAAGTTTAAATAATACAAATCAAATAATAAATTAGATTAAATACAAACTAATGAAATAATACAAAATTATAAAAATGTAAAACACTGTTTTAAACTATCACGGTTGTTCACTAAAGTTATATGATAATTTACGGTAAATATCCCGTAAATAATCATATAACTTTATAAAAATGTAATAATAAAAAAAACTTGAGAGGTGTCAAGGGACCCCCGGAGGGAACGAAGTTCCTTTTTATGAGAGAGAGAGAGACAGAAAGAGAAACATTGCGCACGCCGCACGGCTTACAACTATGGCAAAAAGTGTCTTTACAACTTTTGGTCTTAATTTTTTCCGTCTAGCCCCCTTTCGCAACGCGCGAAAGGGAACTTCGTTCCAATTATGTCACATAGTAAAAAAACTTGAGAGGTGTCTAGGGACACCCGGATGGAACGAAGTTCCTTTCTATGAGAGAGAGAGAGAGAGAGAGAGAGAGACAGACAGAGAAACACGCGCACGCCGCACGGCTTACAACTATTCTTCGCAACGCGCGAAAGGGAACTTCGTTCCAATTAAAATTAAAGGTAATGTAATTAAGTCCATCAAAATTTAGAAAAAATAATTAAATTATACATTTTTAAAATTCGTCAAACGCAAAAGATTGCTCGGTCAGCTAAGAGTAATTGTTGCAGTGACTGTCAGTATACCTAAATCTATTCCTAATAATAATTTTTCCATAAATAACTAATTTACTACATCAAAATATTGCAAGAAACCCAACCCCGCAACATTTCTTACGAAATAGTTATTCCAACTTCAGTCTACGTGTTCTTCAAGCCAGCATTAAGACGGATTAAGTTGAAAGAGAATATTTTAACTATGCCAACTCTTTGGTAACTTTCTTCGGGTCCTTCGAAGATTCGTCGCTTTAATATGTCAGAAGTATGCGTGAAACTTGTGTGTTCTCTCGAGTGCATTGTCCTGTAGCTAAGGATTTTGGGATATTCAGACTGTTCTATGTATTATTTGTTATGTATTTAGACAAGATTTTATTAGCTCGGCATGTATGAATGTAATGGAATCTTTGAATTTGATTTTCGTCGTCGTTCGTTTTTGACGTCGAATTAATTTGAAATTTTGCAATACCAATAACAATGAAATAATTTAATGTCCCATTGTCCTTAGCAGGATCTTCAGGATTAACGATTTTAAAGCGAGTTTTTTTTAAACTAATTAAACAATAAAATAAATAAATATCTGGGACATTATTGCACACATGGTCATCTGACCCCAAACTAAGCAAAGCTTGTAATATGGCCGCCAGAGACTGATATACATACAAATACATATATATTTTTAAATACATACTTAAATAGATATTAACACCCAGACATAGAACAATCACAAATATTCATCACACAAATGTTTGTCCTAGATGGGAATCTAACTATTCATTATCTTTTAGAATCTTTTATCACATTACAACGGGAAGTGTTCTCAAGAACTGTTGTATGCTCTAAAAATGTCAACTCAATAAATGATTTAGATTTGATTTGATTAATACCGGTGTCGCTGTTTTATAATCGCATTAGCCGGCACCGCCTGAAAGCTCTTCCACATATCATAGATCATCACATGAAAGTTTGCCCTAGGTGGGAATCAAACCCACTCCCCCAAGCGCAGAAGGCAAGTTCACTACCAACTGGACCACCGGGGCTATCAACTGAACTTAACGAACGAAAACGAACACGCAAAAACATGTGCAAAAGTAACGTCGTAGAAGGCACTTAGGTATTCTAATTAAACTAATTGAATCATAAAGAAGTTGCCCCACTAAAATCGTGCCTGGGTAAGATTTCATTCTGTAAAAACATATTATTTTAGATTTATTATAATAGTGCTCAACTTTTTCGTTGTTCGCATAAGTTCTGTAAGTAATTTAGTTATACTACGGTATGGAATAAAGGCCAGGAAAGTTTGTTAATTCATAAATTGTTATAATGCTAGTACGCGTTTCGAAGTTTTGTTCCAAAAATTTCACATTTTCGTGCTTAGATTTAGAGTGTCGTTAAGAAAAGTATGTTTTTAATTGGCCTTTTTATTATAGAAAGTAATTATATTATCTCGTTGAATTTTTAATCTGTATATCGAATTTTATTCTATCCAACTAGATAGCTACGTATCTACTAAGTTTTTATGATTATTTTATATTAAAACAAGTATTTTCAAATAAACTATGTTTTTTTTATAAATAAATAAACATCTGGGGCATTATTGCACACATGGTCATCTGAACCGAATCTAAGCAAAGCTTGTAATATGGCTGCCAGAAACTGATATACATACATATATATTTTTAAATAAATACTTAAATAGATATTAACACCCAGACATAGAACAAACACAGATGTTCATCACACAAATGTTTGTCCTAGATGGGAATCGAACCCACGCCCCCTAGCGCAGAAGGCAGGTGTACTACCAACTGAGCTAACGGGGCTGTCAAATACTCAATCATTAATTTCCAAACGCGAATCTAATTATGTATAAAGTATGGGGAGAAAAATAATGACCCTCGCTCCGGCTCGTATCTACCTTGGGCAAAGGTTGGCCATAGCCATTCAGCGCGGCAATGCTGCTAGTGTTATGGGCACCTTCGCACAGGGTACAGATAGGGGCGGGTTATTCGATTAAAAATATTTTTTTTTTGTTTGTAATTTAAATTTTTGTTAGAATATTGTCAAAATAATTGGGTTTAGTTGTATTTTATACCTAAAAGAAAATAAACATTAATCACCTTACATTATGTATGTAAATACCAAATTCCAAAAAAATATTATGTAATTGATATTTGTATGGAACTTGATTTGTGTTCACGTATTACTTTCTCCATACAAGTAAATCAATAGAGACAACACTTTTTTTTTTATTATTATTCTGTAATAGCCTTGCGTTTGACCGCCAACTCGCCTGATGTTAAGCGATGATGCGGTCTACAATGGAGCACGCTTGCCCAGAAGAAACTGAAACACTAAAATAAATCTGAATATATCTGGAAATATTATAAAAACTTTTTAAGATTTGTCTCTATTCACTCCGTTGTAGTGGTTTCAATGCCAAGGATTCAATGAATTGACAAATGAATAATATATACATAATGCCAAATAAATATACAGAAAAAGCAGTTAGCTTTTCAAATAATGTGATAGTGATCTTAGAATCTAAACGTTATTACAACATAGAAGAATATTTCAATAATAATTTTGATGAAATTGAAATAGATCATCCCGCCTATTATCACACCGAAATAGGGTCATTGTGTGGTACTTTATTAAGTTATATAATTCAAGAACTTCACATAACTACATACGAGTATGTGTACAATAAAATATTGAGTATAGATTTTATCAGATTGTCATTTCCATAAATGACAATCTGATTGAGAGTCGAGCAAACAAATTAATACGTTGCCAATAAACTTTTATGATACCAATTATTATGTTATTCGAATGCCAAAGGTATCCAATTTGATACAATCTTTGATAACTCCTAATAAATCGCTGTTCTAATTTAGTTTCTATCTATATTATTGACATAATAGAGCAATTAGTAAAAAAAAGATCTAGTGATCAAAAACATTATTTTACTTGGCTTTGATGCAAATTTATCCGAAACTAGAGCTTATAGCCCATGGCTACGATCGCGTAGTTAACAAAAAATGCCTAAATATAGAGATAGCGTATTTTTTTAATCAGCGAATGAACGTTTTATAGTAAATTCGGTTCGAGGATTATGCCATAGAACCACAGTCACCGACATAACTGCTGAAATTCGCAAGTTGAAATGGCAATGGACAGAACCGATAACCGATGATTAGGAAAGGTTGTTAAATGGAGACCACGAACCGGAAGACGCAGCGTAGGTAGGTCTCCCACTAGATGGACCGACGACATTGTGAGAGTCGCGGGCACCCAGTGGATGCAGATGGCAAGCTTTCGTACAGTGTGGAGGTTAAAGGGCGAGGCCTATACTCAGCAGTGGAAGTGGACGTGGATTAATTGATCAATAATATTTTATCAGTATTTAAATATATTTACAGATTAATGCTGCTAACTATTTTCTATTTTAGACACTGATAATGACAAGACATCAAAATTGTAACTGATACGAACTATCTAGCAAGTATTCCGAGCATAGACAATTGAGTTAGGTAACTTAGGCCTAAGTTTGTATTCCAAAACTGACACTGATACTGCGTAGACGACATATGAGAATTAAATCAGTATTATAACTCCGTGGAATACCTACCCCCATATTCATAAACTTAATGAAGGTACCTCCATTCCTCTCACCTTGAGTGCTCACTTTGCTAAGGTTTCCTTTATTGCTCCTGCCAGCTTTCAGATTTCGCATCGTTAGTCGTCTTTCTAGGTTCCCTCAGTCAACTTCAACGTGAGGCATTTAAAAAAAAACTGGGACATTTTTGCACACAGTATCATATGACCCTAAACTAAGCAAAGCTTGTAATATAGCTGCCAGAGACTGATATATGTACATACTGTGATACTGTGTGCAAAAATATCCCAGTTTTTTTTTAAAATGCCTCACGTTGATCACGTCATCTGACCCCAAACTAAGCAAGGCTTGTAATGTGGCTGTCAGAGACTGATATATGTACATGTATATTTTTAAATGCATACCTACTTAAATAGATATTAAATTAATACGTAGACGTGGAACAAACACAATTGTTCATCACATGAAAGTTTGTTGTAGGTGGGACTCGAACCCGCGCCACCAAGCGCAGAAGGAAGGTTCACTACCAACTGAGCCACTGGGCCAGTCTAATAATTGCTCCTTTAGTGATGTATTAAATAAATTAAGCATTTAGTTAGTTTGTGCACGTGCCGTGTGGTACATTCGTGCGTGAGGTCACCTGCCGGCCCAACCACGGAAGACCAGCGTCGGTTGTTTACGACCGGCATCATGCTAAGTTGGAGCCGGATTGTGACAAAAAAAAGATATGATAAGATTAGTTTAGTTTTAAATTTTTATGGTTTTAATTTTCCATTGTATATTGTTTTTTTTTCCACAAATAAATTATGTCTATGTCAATTTTTAAATACATACTTAAATAGATATTAACACCCAGACACAGAACAAACACAAATGTTCATCACATGAATGTTTGCCCTAGGTGGGAATCGAACTCATGCCCCCAAGCGCAGAAGGTAGGTTCACTGCCAACCGAGTCACCGGGGCAGAACCAGCCAGATACAAACAGTACAACCGATGAGATTTTACTACAACTTTATACATACAAAATACGAAAAGACTTTTTCCCCGACCTATTATATAATCTGAATGATGATACAATTGTTTGGTATCGTTGATCTCCTGGGACCAGCATGATCAAATCATGAGGACGGACTTAGGTGATGAATAATGGAACTCTTCAATGGCTATCAGCAGTGCCGTAACTAGCCTTTTATGCGCCTGGTGCGAGCTTTTATTACTGCGCCCTTGAAAACAAAACTTGGTCCTGGTGTGGTCATTTCTGCGACTCCCCAGAGTCTGTACCTGGACACCGCTGGCACAGCCCTATTTACGGGACTGGCTATCAGTAAACCCTTTCACGAGTTTGTTGTAAAAAAAAGTTAAAAAAAAAAGTTGTTTTGTTTACTAGTGTTTTTTTAACTATACTGAATAATAATTTATTTCATGTAACTTGAGTTACTGGTTTACTCGTGATTAACTGTGTAGTCTTGAAAGTCTATTGAAGGTGAACATTCATTTATACACTAACTAGGTCAAAGGTACAGATAGTAGGTCTATTACACTCAATCGATCGAATTAGACTTGGCAAATTCTTGAGTCGTTATTTCCATAGATGATTTGGCATTATTTTAGCCTATGTTGTAAAGCAAAACAGGAATGATCATCAGCCAGAAGACGTCCACTGCTGAGCATAGGGCTTGCCATTTAATCTCCACACTGAACGACAACCTGCCATCTGCATCCACTGGATGCCCGCGACTCTCACAATGTCGTCAGTCTTTCAAGTGGGACTACCTACCTACGCTGCGTCTTCCGGTTCCTGGACTCCACTCAAGAACCTTTCTTAATCATCGGTTATAGGTTCTTCGAGCGATGTGGCCTACCCATTGCTACTTCAACTTGCAACTTTTAATAGCTATGTCGGTGAACCTGGTTCTTCGGCGGATAACCTCGTTCCGGATTCAATCGCGAAAAAAAAAACCGAGCATAGCTCTCTTCATTCCCCGCTGTGTGAATCTGAGTTTTTCAAAAGGCCAGCAGTTAAGGACCACTACTCGTTACACATTCATTCCTTCTTATGCTTTACTAGCATCAGGCTAAGTGTTAACGCTAGATGTTGCTTACAAATGCTTACAGTTTTTAGCCTTTCTTAGTTTAGTTGTAGCAATTATACATATTATAGCATGAATTATAATTAACATAGCAACATGGATATGCGATATAAGAGAGAATTAGCGAACAATACTGTTAGTTATGAAATAACTTTGCTCATAACGTAGCTCGTTGTCACTCACGACAAACTGACTTGTGGCAATACTTCATTTGTAGTGGAGTTTACTTAGAAATGTAAGGAAATTGCCCGGTGGCTCAGTTGGTAGTGAACCTTCTTCGCATTGGGGCGTGGGTTTGATTCCCAGCTAGGTCAAACATTCATGAGTTATGGCTACTTACCATGAAATAGTTCTTCCGTGTTTTGTCTTTTGATTAGCAACATTGCTATTATAATTGTAGGTAAGTATAGTACGTATCTATCGCATTTATAATATATATGTATATACATATTTATATATATTATGTATATTATAATATATATCATTTGGTAGTATTTATTTAATGGTAACACTAATAGTGTTTTAGCATCCCCCGTCGATCTGTTACGTAAATTCTTTCCAATGGTTGCCTGGAAAAGATCGCTTTTAGCGATAAGGCCACCACTAGTGACACTAGCTTGTACCTAAGTGTTTTCTATCTGTTATGGTAATTTTTATTTCTGGTGTACACAATAAAGAGTTTCTATCTATCTATCTAATTGCTATTCCACGTTTGTTATCAAAGAGGGGGTAAGAAGGTCACCCCCTAAATAATGAAAGAGTAGTCATGAAATTGTTCCTGCTAATTTTGTCTTTTGTCTAGTAACAATCCTAATGCTAATCCACGTTATTAATGACGGTAAGGCAATGTAACCCCCTAGATAAACGTAGAGTAGCCATGAAATAGTTACTCCATGTTCTGTCTTTGTCTATAAATAACTGTCCCATTTCTACTTCACGTTTATCAATGACGGGGTAAGGGTGGAACCCCCTTGAATTTAGTTGAGTTTTAGATGAGTTTAGTGGTATATAGTTATTTTTATTATAGAGTTCACAATACCACAATTACTTCAATTTAGACGTTATGTCGCTTGCATAGTATTCAACGTCGCTTGTCCGCTACGGCATCGTAGAAATGACATCGCGCGACGTTGTAGTCGGATCGCGGTTGCCTTAAAACTAACCAAAAAGTCAGCGCGGTGCGTAGGGTGCGCCGAGCCATTGCCACTTCAACTTGTAAAATTTAATAGGTATGTCGGTGAGTCTGGTTTTTTGGCGAATATCCATGGTCCGGATTATATAGCGCAAAGAAACTCCGAGCATAACTCACTCCATTGCGTTGCAATGTGACACTCGAGTTTTTCGTTAAGAACCACGCCTCAGTACCATATGTCATCACTGGCAACGCACATTGGTCAAAGACCCTTGTCTCTAGGCACTATGGTATCTTGGACGAGAAGACGTCACGCAATTTCCCAACAAGCAACGAGTGCTCAAACGATACAAATTTCTAAAGGTCCTAATTTCAAAAGGCGTTTCCTATACAAATAGCGTTGACGCCAACACAAAATAATATTTAATAAGTTACTTCGAGCCATGCGGCTCGTTCCCTTTGATCAGCGTGGCTTGTTAGTTTAGGTTCACACAATTACCATTTCTGAGTCAAATCTACAATAAATATTCATTGAATTTTGTAACATTCGCGTTTGCAATGATAACGGCGACTGGATTTCGGGTAGGTTCGAATAGTTTCGCCTAATTGAAATGTATGCCGTAATGCCATTTAGTAGTTTTGGCTTGAATTACGGCCTTGGCCTTTGATATAACAACATTGTGATATTTACGTAAATGATTTTCAATATCGTTCCAAACTTTCGATGGGTAACCTATTACTCACACAGACCTAGGATAATAATCTTCTATTATACAGGGTTAGGCATGTAGACTATTAAACCAAAAGGAGGTCATTGTACTCATCATTACGAACAACTTTTGCCATGGGACCAAACAGAAATCACGAAAAAAAAATCAAAAAAAATTGTTTGAAAAAAAAAAAGATAATGTATTTTCCGGAAAAACTAGTGTTAGCTTTTATTTTGTATAGTAAACAAAAGCACTAGCCCTTTTAAAAAGAAAAATAAAGTTCGATAATCGGTTTGATTTCTATAGTTTTTTTGTAATCACTCAGTGATTTTTTGTCTGCAAAATTATGAAAATGTGTGAAAGATTACCTACGATTACGTGTGAAGATGGTCGTTGAGCGCAGCATTTAACACGTAAATATACTTTCGAAAGGGTTTTTACTAAAACTACAAAATTGAAATGATCTTCTTTTCGCGGTTTTATAAACTACAACATGGGGTTCTTCAAAAGACCAGTTAAAAAGTTGACAACGTATTTGTGATATCCCTGGTGTTACAGGTATCCATGCGACAGTGACTGCTTACCATCAGGCGGCCCGTCTGCTTGTTTGCCACTTATGGCATAAAAAAAGCCTAAAGCGACCATCATTATTTTCAAATAAATTACCGATATAAATTTTTATATCCATACTCAGTCAACAAAGTCATGGTAAACCCTTGATTTATCTCGCTCGAATGCAGTAGGTACTGTGGAAAAAGGCCGTAAATTCAAATTATTCGCTTCGGAAATTATCCAACGAAGGTATTATTTGCTTTTAAGAAATTCTAAATAGGATTACATAAATTATAACATTTTCGCTCTGACACCTCGAATAAACAGGGTTTAATTTGAAACATAGTTGAAATAATACTAAATTAGAAGCAGAGTTGTGACAAGACAGATTCAGAATTGGAACTTCATTACATATTTGGGTCACGAATAGTAAACGAGCAAGTCGTCAATAGTATACAAATACAAAAGTAATCCTTTGTATTTATATACTATTTTGTATTTTATTACTAGCGGACGCGACAGACGTTGTCGGGTCTTTCATCGTTCTGTTTTTTTTTTCCTTTCCGTAAGAAAGAAACCTTCTACAAACTATAAGAAAACTTAAAAAAATAGATGATTGAAATCGGTAACGTCGTTCTCACGTTATGGCGTAACCGAGGCATATATAGATTAATTTATCTATATAATTATATATAGATAGATAGAGTATAATAAAAAGGTGTGTGTATATGTATGTTATTCCTTATGGACTCCGAAATGACTGGACTGATTTTGATGATCAGATTAGCCCATAGAGCGATCCTGTGAGTTTGCAAGCGATCGTACCAACATTTGTTTTTTGGTGTTTTAATATTTTCCCTACAAAAACACCAGAATAAGAATTGAAGTCGTTGACATATTTCATCATAGAAAAAAGATATCATCTAAGTCTAAGAAGGTCGATTCGCTACCAAGGAGGTTGTTTCTAGGTGTTATATAACGCGGGTGAAAGCGCGAGGTGCAGCTAGTCTTGAGTAGGCAATACGGCAGTTCCTATACTTGGACCGGACGGCAGTTTTTAACTTTGAATGGTGGAATTAAATATGTAAAATGCAGATATTTTCAAGCACTGCCGTTTAGTTTGGAAATGCTGATAGCATGCAAGATACGCCAACTGGGAGTGGGCTTGAGCTTTCGAATTATCTCTAGACATTCAACGGTCTATGGGGAATTGGGCAATCCAACTATTTTTGTATTGTAGGCAATGTTTTTTGGGGGAAATTAAAATGAGCAGGAGGGAATTAGATTCGATGCACAGTCTTCGAAATGTATGCAGTAAAAAACCGAGTGACTAGCAACTTTGCGCTGATGCTCAAGATTAAGAAGCTTAGTCTAAGTATTTAGTATCACTTATCTTGTATTTTTTTTTATATATCTCTATTATTATAGTATATCGTCTACGACCCTGTATTTTTCGTTCAAAAACCTAGCAAAAGTAATCTTAATTATGGTTGTTTTAAAAAAACACAGTCTAGTGTAGTTGTCAGAGCTTTGAACAACTTAGATCGAGTGTAGGCACGTTAAGCTTGAAAGAATTCTATTTATGTTTGGATGTAAGTAGTTTTTGTCACGTGACGGACAATTAAACGTTTTACCCGTTTCATCGTTTACCGTTAAAAAACGATTATTTTTGTACTATATCGTGATAGTGCCTTAATTATGCTGTGATTATATTTATGGAATAATAATATATAGGATTATAAAGGTTACTCAAAGACCGATAAAGAGTACTGAAGATAGGTACCATTATAATAATGTAGGTCTACATTTAGACATTAAACATTAAGGTGGAAACTCAATGCCAAATATTAACACATTTTCGACCCGGAAAAACTTGAAAAGTTAGTATACTTTTTTTGGTCATATGTATTTGTTATTTTGTCTCGAGTGAATTGTTTTCTTCTAGGCAATTGTACGACCGCATGATCGCTTAATAACAGGGGCTCAATTTTTGAATCGCTCGTATTATATTTCGCTTGAAAATATCATGCAAAATGAAAGATATTCTAATGATGGCGGTAAATTCGAATAAATTTAAACTACTTGATACGTTAGCAAGTAATAATAGTTATTAAAAAATACGATCATGTTTGAGATTTCTTTCAAATTCGTTTCGTTTAAGTCAGTCATTTCGCATGATAGTTTCGTGTGATATAGCATACAAGCGATTCAAAAATTTAGTCCCAGACGAGGTCGTGGTCAAACGCAAGCATATTATATAATAAAAAAAAAACATCAGTCCATGTATTTATTAGCTCTGTCACTTGCAAATAACATTTCCTAATAAAACATTTTCTTTTAATATTTTACTTAAGTAATCGTATATCGGATTTACGGTTAAAACCCTAGCAAAATTAATCAAAATTTGTGGTTTTCATGCAGTTTTTTACAATGCTAATACAGATATTAGAGCTAATAAATATTTGGCCCGAGTTTGTTTTTTATAAACGGACATGTAAACTAATTAAAAATATTTATATTTATAAATTATTATTAAATATTTTTTTCCTGCTAAAAGCATATCTTTAATAATGCGAAACTAGTAAGTTAACAACATAAAACATGGAAACGTGTACTTTTCAATTTATTCCGGTTCAATGTTATATGAAAATTATATGTAGAGTTAAGCCCTTAACAAAGTACCCAAAAATATTTATATCAAATGAAAGAAAAAACTATATACAGAATTAATACCGGACTTTTTTTTCTAGTAAAAAGGGATGCTAGACAAGTTTATATTCCTTACAATACTAAAAAGATATTACATTTAAAATAATACTAGAGATAAAATTAGAGATGGTTTATAATACAAATTACGTTGAAAAAAAGGTAAACTGTAGAGCTAAGATTAAACTGAACAGAAATCAAATGAAAAAGCTCAAAAAAAGCTCTCCCATAATTTTCCTCTATCTAAATCCACTGTGTAAGTCGGGCTAATCCAACCCATCCGGATAAAATCCGATCTGAACGATAGATGTGACATCCATCAGCTAATCGAAATATCACGTAAAAAGGTGCATCATTTACCATTTTTCTGGACCATCAAACGTGCCCACCGGCCACCAACAACAGACACCACACTATGCACATAACCACTACGCGGTAACAACTCGTTTCACATGAAAAATGCACACCAAACACACACACCGACTGTTTTTTCATCAGGTTTCGCCGAAAAAAATCACGTACGGTTCCCTGCCGTGAACGCGTCGATGGTACTGCCGTCACGGCGGCCCGAAGTTAGCCGAAGTCGGTCGGAAAACCCCGAGGCTGCGCTCAGGGTGCCGCCTGAATTTTGCTCAGTCTTTCATATTTTATATTGGGGGATAGAACGGAATTACAGAGTTTGCTCGGGTAGGTTTTTATAGCGAACAGTAGCGGGTGGCTGCCGCTTTCCGAAGGTATTTTTTCCAGCGATATACGCGAGAATTTTTTTCATTGTTTGCTGTACACTCGGCGCTTAGTTTGTGTGATTTTAATAAGGGCGGAGGCAATAATGCTCGGCGTGGATGTTTCGGAATGAATTGCCGTGTTTAAATGCGGAAGGTACGGGTTTGCAGTAAATGATTTCAATTGGGGCGCTTGTGTGGAAAATTGAGGAGCGAAATTTCCTTTTATACATACCTAGCTATGTATATCATATCAGCGACAACAAGAGAGGTTTTTGTTGTCATTTTTCTGAATGGCACGTCATCGCACGTGCTTTGAGTTAGAACAAGGTAATGTAAAGTTCGGTGAACATTGCTTCTTTTGCGGGCTAGATTGATATTATATGGAGCTTGTTAGATGGAAGTACTGACATGAAGAGATTTTAGTATTCAGATTTAGACAACAGACTTGTTTGCATCTATGTATGTCTGATTGGACAAAAAAAACATTATGGGATATTATAGTTTCAACACACAGACACGAAATATTGTGTACGAATTTCATTAGATAAGATATACGGTTTTAAGTTTTACAATGACATGGTTGCTGCCTTCAGGGTTGGGTCCTGACTAGAGAACTCGTCAATGGTAAGCAGCACATACATAAAATGTAAACGCATTCAATTATGATAATCAATTCTAAGTACCACTATGACATGGCTACTGCACTCAAGGTCTCTCTTCAACGGTTAACAGCACAGTCACGAAATTTTGTGTAGGTACGTATTATAAAAGCTTATATACGGAACTGAAACGTGGTCTCTCACTATGGGCCTTTAGCAAGATCAAAGTAGCACAACGAGCAATGGAGAGGGCTATGGTCGGGGTTTCTCTACGAGATCGAATCAGAAATGAGGAGATCCGTTGACGACCTAAAGTCACCAACATATCCCACCGGATTAGCAAGTTGAAGTGGCAGTGGGCAAGGCACATAGCACGCAGAACAGATGGCCGATGGGGCCGAAAGGTTCTCGAGTGGAGACCACGGACCGGTATGCGCAGCGAAGGACCCACAAGATGGACAGACGACCTAAAAGAGATCGCAGGAAAATGCTGGATGCAGACCGCTTCCAACCGGTCCTTTTGGAAATCGATGGGTGAGGCCTATGTCCAGCAGTGGACGTCCTATAGCTGAAATAATGATGATAAAAGCTTGTTTTCAAAAATGTTTTTACTATTAATTTATTTGTCCAAAGCGTCTATCTAACATGACCTTGCTTATTTTATTGCAAAAATAATACTTTCCTTCCAATATTTTCCAGCCTCTCAAATTTATATTGCCCATTATCATTAGTTTGGAACAAACTTCGCTATTATCCTTCAACTCGAAAATGATCATGTTATGAGTTATCTGTATAGTTTGAGACAGTTTCTGAGCTGAATTTCTAAGAGTTAAAGCAAAAGGCGATCAAAAATACTTATGATTTGGCTGCATATCGAGTTGTAATCTCGCTCCTGCATCTTATATTATGTATACATCACAGTATAACACACGATATGCCCCTGCGCCTTCAAATGTTTCGGGTTGAGATAAAACGTTTCAAATATGGCGGGTAATTCAATTAAAATTCAAACAGTTTTTGTCCTTGTGGCTAGGCCGGGTAATTATTGTAAATGATTTATTAACATTGAGTTGGGAAAATCCATGATTATTCTTAACATTATTATGTACCTAAAGGTATTTATCAGTAACGCACCTTATTACTTATATCTCTTGATTAACGTTTGCAACAGTAAACATTTGTTAATCGAGAAATTTAAGTAATAACACGATAATGTAAAGAATAATCATCGATTTTCACAAACTTTGTGATCCCGACAATAATTACCCGGTCTAGTTACAAGGACAAAAAATCTACAGCATCATATATGATTGAAATACATTTTTTTCTAGGAACTTCTTGTTTTAAACTAGTTAGGTTTAACAAGATCTAACATTCATGATACACGTTATTTTAACCCGAATTTTTATTTCATTAGTTTTTTCTTGTAGTTGTTACATAAATATATAAAATAATATTATTCAGAAACCATTAGTACAAAAACAGTTTCAAGCGACCAGAGATTCTTTTGATGCAAAAAAATATGTATTAGTAGTCTTTGCTCTTCCTTATGTAAGATTCTGCTTATTACCATGCTTAACAAGTTGTTTTGGCGTGTATAACATGTTATATCAATGCTTGTTGACGGGAGTATTTACGATGTCATAAATAATTTCCAATTCAGTTGTTTTTGGCAAGCTTTTATTTAGTTTCTCATGTCCCGGTGTCTGTCTAACTGTAATCAAATCTTGCACTTTAAATTTGACACACTTTTTTCCGATTGAGCTGAAATTTTGCATGCATATGTACCTAAATCGTATGACAATGTCATATTATTCAAGTTCATAATTCATGTCAAATTATATTACAATAAATAGTGAATTAATAGTAATTACCTACTCAAAAAGTCCTCCGCAGACCGAGTCCTGACCGAAAGTCCCCAATACGCTGGCCGCGTTCCCGAGCTGAATTGCGAGGGAAATCCGCTGGGCCTGGAACCAACCTGACCATGGATCGAGCCCCTTCTTTTTCGTGCGGCGCCCCAGGTCCAGCACAAACTTCCGTGCTTCAGCACACCACGGCTCCGCTTTCTCGACGGCAAACGGTCCATAATTATAATTGGTTTTCTAATGACTTTGAGGTAACTAACGTGTAGCAAAGTTCTGTTCGATCGTTCGATCCATCATTATCAGCCTATCATGTTCTCAATGCTGGGACACAGGCCTTCTCTCAGATAGAGAGGATGGGCCCTAATCCACCATGCTGGCCCAGTGCATGTTGGTGAATATCATGTCTTGAACTTTTGAGGTTCTTGGACATACCGGTTTCCTGACGATGTTTTCCTTCACCGTTTTTGAATTATGGCATCGGAACTGCACATTACTGTTTAGGTAGTAAATGCTCAGGTACTGGTTTCCACGGGCATAGCAGCTTACACTGTAAGAACACGGGATGATATGGAGCACTCATTATAAGTTCCGACGGAAGTTCGATGTAATATGAAACTTTGTTTCGACTCGCAGGGAAATAGTATGGTTTGTTTTGTGAATTCATTTCGCATAGTTCACATACTTAGATGAATATTGAATTGATTAATTTGACTGCCTCGGTGGCTCAGTTGGTAGTGATCCTACTTTCTGTGCTTAGGGGCGTGGGTTCGATTCCCATCTAGGACAAACATTTGTGTGATGAACATTTGTGTTTGTTCTATGTCTGGGTGTTAATATTTATTTAAGTATGTATTTAAAAATATATATGTATGTATATCAGTCTCTGGCAGCCATATTACAAGCTTTGCTTAGTTTGGGGTCAGATGACCATGTGTGCAATAATGTCCCAGATATTATGAAAGTTTTCATTTAGTCACACCACGAGATACTTTGACGTACTTGTTTATAGGGCTTAAAACTGTTAAATCTTTTTTTTTTATATATACATACTTAGATATATATAAACTCTTTATTGTGTACATCAGAAATAAAAATTACAAACAGATAGAAAACACTTAAGAGCTAGTGCCACAAGTGATGGCCTTATCGCTAAAAGCGATCTCTTCCAGGCAACCATTGGATGGAAAGAATTTAACAATATCGATCCCCGATGCTAAAACACTTTTAGTGATACCATTAAATAAAGACTACCAAAGTTAAATGATTATTTACGGGATATTGACCGTGGTAAGGTTGTGGAAGGAGCTCCCGATATTTCGGCGCAGTTACATGCTCCATGTTCACGGGAAGACTGTCAGTATATGTCGGGATATGTATATTCATAAAATATAAATGCGTTAGGTACATACTATACTGTAAGTCTTTGGTATAACTTCGCATTATGGCAAATTGTCTATTGATATACGAAATTATTGACTTGTTTTACTTTTCTTAAAAAAAATGGTTTGGCGATTCTAAATGGTAAGCTCTAAATCGCCATCTATAGAGATCTGCATCACTAGCATGCAATGTTATTAATGCTTTGCCATCCCGGAGCGATGGAGAGACACCTACTTTGTAACGCTTCTTGTTAAAGCTCGACCGGAAGACCTTCGGGGAAGGACATTCCATACCTTGCAAGTCCGAGGAAGAAAGGAGTGAAAAAACAGGACGATTTAGGATTTCAGGCTCTGAAAAATGTGAGGTGAGCTTTTTGACGGTGTCGGGATGTACGTTAATGGAATTTTGGTACAAGAAAGAGATACAAAATTTCTTTAAAGCATTTCCGGGATGTTGTATATTTTTTATTCATATTTTCTTTATTTCTAGCCCCCATATTGCCCTCTTAATTCGGCCCTTTGACAAAATCTTCGCTATAGCCTTTTTAGCGGATCTCTACATCTCATAAGGAATCTACTTGCCAAATTTTATTTATTTATGCCATAGGTGGCAAACAAGCAAACCCCTGATGGTAAGCGATCACCGTCGCCTATGGATACCTGCAACACCAGGGGCATCACAGATACGTTGCTGACCCAATTAACAGTCCTTTTGAAGAACCCCATATTAAGGGGCAATTTGGGCAGCGTTTAGTCCATACAAACTTATTCTCCTGTTTTCTCCCTGGATAATACCGCTAGAGCTATATTTTTTTTTATAAAAATTGTCTTCTTTATGGCCAGGCTTGTATCATTTATTTTTTCTCGTAAGTTAAGTACTATAAGAAATATAAGCCATTAAAAATCCTAGCAGGGGGGAGCTCATTCCACAATTGCAGGTGTAAGGCAAAAAGGAACGCGTAAAACGCACAGTAATAAAAAAAAATATGCAATAATATAAATGCTTCTAAAAGATTGGCTATTTCTATATACATAATAAATTGGACACCAACGTTCCGGGTATATCGCTTCAGCTCCAATTAAGCAAAATGTATCTTAATCAATTCCTTTGTAAATCTAAGTATAGACAATAGCTTTGTCAACTTCTCGCTAAAGGAAAGAGTCAAGCGCGAAAACAAGACAAAGCATATTTTAGGTAACAGATGTTTCTAAGTAAAACCGTTGAACTTTAGAGAGGTAATTGTTCTTAGAAAATGTAGCGCTTACCATCAGGCGGGTAATTTATACGTCTCGTAGCAATTTGAAAATTAAATATTAATTTTGTAGTAATGCTTGTCAAAAATCACATACTCGTATATACCAAAACAATGATTGAATTTAAAAAAATGCTTATATTTAAATCCCTTATTTTAGAAACGTTTCATTCGCAAACTCGTTACTAAGTAAATTTTAGGTAGCCCGCGCATAATTGACGTTTGTAAGAGACTGACAAAGACAATGGCGCATCCGACCTTTTTTGATAACGGGAGGTTTTCTGTGGCCCTAGTACGAGCACTTGCAAAAAAAGTATTCGTTCCGTAAACGATAGCAATATGTATGAAAAATTGAACAGCGCCTCTATCGGACGTAAAGGGAAACTGAATTTTTCATACATTTGCTATCGTTTACGGAACGAATACTTTTTCGCAAGTTCTCGTACTAGCCCCACAGGTAACTAAAGATACTTCTAGTCTAGATACAAAGTTAAGATACCTTAAGCTGTATTTGGGTACGTTTTGCAATTTCAGAGTTGGTCATACTAAAATTTATTTTTAATGATTACCATGGCCTACTTTCGGCTGTACTATCATAGAAAAGTCATCATAACAATAAAATTAATTTATTTCAGATAGAAACCCATATAAAGTAAACTGTACAAGTAGGCGTATTTTTGTCAACGCTAATTAATTTAACCTTTCTTTATCTGTCTACAGTTTTCTCAGTAAATATGGGGTTTACTAATTTATACCTAAAACTCCACCCGATGTCACAATTCCACAAACAAGCAAAATTACTGAACCATTGGATTCGACACTAATTACGTTTTGAGTGCAAAGGACTACGTCACTAAACATGGTACAAGCAGTAAGGATCAAGAAATACCATGGTAAAGAATAAGATTGTTTTACCATTCCCCTCTAAAAAGCTTATTTTATTCACTGAAAACAGTGAATAAAACGCCCTTGTAATCACTATTTTAGTGTTTAAATTTAGAACATTTCTTCGAGATTTGATTGGTCGACATTTTCGACACGGAGTTTAGCATTAGAATAAAAACTATTTTGTGTTTTTTGCTGTCATTAGTAAATTGGCGCTATTTTGAATACTGTAAGTTGTATGAAAACGAAGTTTAGTGTTACTTAATAATAAATCGATTGAAAATGCATTCAAGTGATGAAGAAAATGTGTTAACACCTGAGTTTATGAAAGAGATGGCCGATATAGTAGAAAACTAGCTACCTAATAAATCACGGCTGGTATTTCATCAAAGCTTACGATGAGTTTTGCAAATGGAAAAATGAAAATCAAGCTACTGGCACATTTTCAGAGTCTATTAGTAATTGTTCCAATTTTAATGTGCATTTTAATTAATTAAACCTTCCTTTATTCTTCATTAAATGTCTATTTTCACTTAAATCTTTCTTTTTCTCGTAATCATGGTATAAAGTGTGCAACTTTGTGTGATGAACATTTGTGTTTGTTCTATGTCTGGGTGTTAATATCTATTTAAGTATGTATTTAAAAATATATATGTATGTATATCAGTCTCTGGCAGCCATATTACAAGCTTTGCTTAGTTTGGGGTCAGATGACCATGTGTGCAATAATGTCCCAGATATTTATTATTTATTATTATTTATTAACTTTTGAATAAAACGGATTTGTATCGAATATCGCGTGTGTAAATCCTGTGTTAGAATCCTTCACACGCTCGTGATATATGCATGTCCCTCGCTTTAAATCCATCCTTTATTAACTAATTGCATAATATACTATTATAGGAATATAATTATGACGGAATTGTTTTCTTTTCAAACCATTAAAAAGAAAACAAATATGTCTCAAGAGGGAATTCAATAAACGTGATTCATCCCCTAATTTAGTTGGACTATATTTAGTAAAATACCACAATTCACAAAGATATCGCTTAACAGATAAGCAAAATAAAATGTATACCTTTTTTATGAAATGGATTGAGAAAGTTTTACAAGAAATCACCACTTCAGTGCCGAAAGGTGGACATTTACACTTGAAGTAGTCCCCAAGTTCAGAATCACTCAGCAAGTTCTTTAAAGACTTGTACTCGACTTGTATCCGAAGTTCGCTAGAGAACCAGTCACCGATATAGCTCAGCGTATTAGTAGGCTGAAGGCTGTGAGCCGGTCATATCTGCCGTAGAACTGATAACTGTTAGGGTAGGTAAATGTAGCGTATGATGCCGTGAAACTGTGCATAATGACTGGATACATAAATAAAGCTAAATAAGGCTGAGTGACGTGCCTTGGAAGTAGCCAGCAGTGAATTAAAGTAGGCTGATTATAATGATAATCTAATAGAAAAGTACATCTATTATTTTTAGAGTTATAGTTTTTGTATAAACGTGAATCAATCAAAGGATTATGTTGTCTTCGTTCAATTTATACTGTCTCTCAGTGTTTAGATAACATTATAAATTTTACTTGGATAATAGATACGCTATTGCTGCGGGCCAAATCAATTAAGGTAGGCGGGCTGAAGGCGCTACAATCGAAGAATTTATATTCGATGCTTTGAAGACGACGAGCTACGCCTATCTAATACGACTACGACAAACTACGCGTAGCTACAACTACGACTAAAGGCACATAGCTACGGTATTGACAAGTAACTTGTGACTACGACTACGACGAGCTACGTATAGTTTCCAACTAGAATCACGTAGTTACGCAATGACAAGTCACACGTAGCTACAGCTACAATGAGATATGACTATAAGGAGCTACGCGTAGCTAATGACGAGCTACGCGTAGCTACGACTACGACTAAAAGCACGTAGCTGCGCTGTTAACAGGTAAGTAAGTTTGTGACTACAACGAGCTACGCGTTGCTTCAACTGCAACTACTAGTGTGTAGCAAGGATGATTTTAACTAGTTCTTGTGTGTAGTAACAGCAACGACGAGTCACACATAGCTATGATTACAACGAGCCAAGTCTATGGCGAGCTACGAGTAGCTACGTCTAGTGTTACATGGCTACCAGCCCTGCTATGATGAGTCATGCGTAGCTACGAACATGAAAAGCTACGCGTAGCTACAAGTACGAGTCACGCGTTGCTATCCCTATGGCTAGTGGTACGTGGCTACGGCTATGACAAGTCATGCGCAGCTACCATTACGACGAAAAGTGCGTAAACAAGGACTATGATCAGTTTTTTTTATTGCAAGCTTCTTCTCCTAGTTTCAGTGGCTCACTGCTGAGAGTCGTGATGCTCCCAATGTTGTAGTAGATGGAGAGAAATTCAATTCGTAATTTTTTTTATTTACCGGTCACTATATGATTGTTCATGTTGTCAGGTCTTTCGGCTGAAATGTACTCTATGAATACAAAGCTAGAGTGTGTAGCTCTTTGATTCAGTCAATTAACTATGCTACTCAGTAGGCATTGGTCCTTACTGAGCATATAATTATGACTTCCACCGCTTAATTAAAATTTTTGTTATTCAATTAAGTTAAATGTAAATTAAATAACATCCTTGAAGCTTTTTATGTGTAAATATTTGTACAAAACGTGTGAACGAATTATTATTGTGAACAACCATTAAATGCTGTAAAATACGGGGTTTTAAATGAAACGTGTGATGTTCAACATTCCATTTTTAGTTCATCGTTCATGTTTCGATAAATCTATTTTTATTTGCTTAATAATTGTTTCTCATAATAGGCATGATGACTAATATTTTTTTTATAACCTCATAATAAAGCTGATCATCAATAGAGCCTATCAAGGCAAATAAAATTTAAATTAGTTCAAAAATAAATCCGTTATAAGTATTTTAATTTCATGCTAGACAGAGAGCGCACTATACTATTACTGAGCTATGACGTCAAGCCTCAGGCGCGGCATACAACGCTATACTAACACACACTTTGCGAAAAAGGGATGGAACATCCTCTCTCTGTCCCCACCTTAAAATTTAAACGCTCATATCTCAAAGATTAATCAGCCAATGGAATTTATTTTTTCAGTTTGTGTATTGTATTTAGTTATTTATAATTTATTTATTGAGATATTACACGGTCAAGCCAATTATATTATTATCTCACAAATTAAGTATAATTGTAGATAAAATTTGAAAAAATACATAGGAAATACATTAGTCACAAAATACAAGCTCAAAAGAAAATTATATAAATTAACAGATAACATACAAGTAAAAAATAAAAATGACAAAAATTACAAATATCAGTCAAAATTAAAAAAAAATTGTATAAAAGTAGTAGTAATAGTATATTAGTTATATTCATCGCCTCGGGGGATCCTAGAGCTGGCAGATATTTTATACAGAAATTAAGTATACAGCGAGGCAATTCTGCCAGTGTTCTAGCAACCCTGCCGCACGGTAGTGATCTCGACGGAATTTTTATTTTGTAGGATATGTTTGTTTGTTCTAGTGTGTACATAAGCTGACAAGGTTGAAATTATTTTGAAAGACAGTCCTTGATTTTTTGACAGCAAAGTTTCGGTGTGAGGCGTCTCAACGTACTGCCCACGGCAATTGGACGAACCCCACCGTCCTACTTTGCTAGTGCCACAAGGTTTGCGCCATATTGGGACTATATCCGTCGGGACCTGACCATCCAGCATAAAATTTGCCAGTGTGGTCAAATGCCCGACAAGACTCCTACCTGCCTCACCGACGAGAGGATCGGTAAGGTCTTTCAAGTGTTGAGGTGTTATCCCATCTAAACCACCTGCAGAACCATTCGGGAAAGATCTAATAGCCTGCAGAGTGGCTTCCTCTTCGATGCGCAAAGGTGTTTCTGAGGACGGTGGCGTCGGGAGCCGGGTGGAAAGCGACATTGCTGGATGTTTGTGGCAAAGAGCTGAATAAGTCTCGGCGGAATCCGTGGCGAGAGAGTCATCTGAAAAAAAGCAGCTTGGCTGCGCCTCTGACGTTTCCGTCTGATAGTTTATTTTCAATCAATTTTATAAAAAATGAACTTTTAGGCGGTTCCAGACAGATGAGGTGGGATGGGATGGATTGGTGAGACGTATTAAATTTTATGGCTGAGGTAAGTGAGCGATGGTTCGAGTCCAGTGCAATATGGAACGTGTAGTAGGAAAAAGTTAGTAATTATTCCCAAGATTATAATAATACATAATAAATAATACATATTTTTATAATTAGGCTAGGCGTTTGACCACAGCTAACTTGATATAAATATAATACATAAATGCAAAAACACATCTAGGCCTTCAAGTCCGAAAGCTTTTTTTATAACAGCCCAAGTAGTTTAAGTTTCAATTATTCAGAAAATTAAACGGAAGTGTTATACCTACAGTTTCTTCTTTATCTCTTACAATTGGGGGTCCATTTGCAGTTGTGTGCCGCTGAATATTTAAGCGTGCGTGTGTAGAACTAGTAAGAATATGTCAGTGTGTGCAATACGTGTTTAGCTAGCCCTGTTAATGCAAACTTTTTTCCGTAGTACTAGCTCGAGTTTAAAGCAAATCCAAGCAATATGTTGTGCCAAAGATTAATTAGCTTGTGTTTTATTTAATTTAATGCTCTTTTAATAATGTGTAATATCCGTGACAAAATTTGGCACCAAAGCAGTGTGGTATAAATACAAATATAGTACTACTAATAAATCTACAAATACTTTTGTATATAAAAAATAAGCGGAAAATCTTGGGTAATAAATTTAATCACGGTTAGTTTTATCATATACTTACCAAGACGTTTCAAAGAGAAAGTGAATCTACTCTAAGTAGAAAGTAGGTAGGTACAAACGGTAGGTATTTGTTCCAAACTCGATGCGGTCAGAACTTCCCCATAGCTGTGGCACCGAAAGTATGCCACCATTGCCAGCTGTCTGGCTCAAGTTATAACCACTGAAAAATACTAAGCGGAGGTGGCATCGACACGGGTTAAATAGATGAGACGTCTAAAGCCAAAACTGTAAAAAAATACTTAATGGATCGTAATTTCTAGAGGTCTGTCGTCATCGTCACCTTTGTAAATGGCTTTTGAATTGATCATCGCTTTCAGGACCAAACGATGATCGTATCATTGTCCATACGTACTTATCTTTAATTAATGTTGACGCGATCGGGGGCCGTGTGTCAGCTGTTATTAGCGATTCTGTTTAGGTATGTGATTGCGAATATTTACGCGACTGCAAACCGTATCTCGGTGCGTTATAGTTCGCGTGATTTACCGCAATTACTTTATTAAACTGAATCACTTAAAATGGATGAAGGTACGTAAGTTCATAAAATGTCTGAAAATAACGTTAGCTGAAATTATTTCGTTTGTTCGTATGCTAATGCAAAACAGAATAACGCCGTGGACATTTCAAATCAAATCTAGTTATTTATTTGTCAGTATGGTGTATCTGACAGTCTGTGCTGACAGTGTTCAGTTTTGAACCTATAAATGTCGGATTTGCTTGATTTTTGGAAATAAAGATGACGCAAGGCACGTCGCAATTAAACCACTTTTTCAGAGAGAGAGAGAGAGAAAGAGAGAGAGAGAGAGAGAGAATATATTTTCTATTAAGACAAGCACAGATCTACTACAAGACAAGTGAAGTAAATGTGACATTAAGTTGACAGTAAACAATTATAAATTGGCGTAGAGAGGTTTGTGCATTTGCCAGGATGCGGCAACAAGTAACTCAAAAAATTAACAGTCAGTATGTATGGTAGGTATAAAAAAAAAAAATTACTACTGTATCCTGTTTAAGCCATGTTGTGTGCTCATTATTTGGGTCATGGGATCGAACAAAAATTTTAACGTGTTACTATTATCTGTATTTATGATCTGTGACGTGTTATGTGTGCCTAATAATAAAATTAAAATAAATAAATATAATGTAGCATACAGGGTCTTACAAATTGAAATGTTGTATTTCATGTATTTGGCAGGTGCGGCGTTCAAAAATATTTTTTACGTGTTTCATTCTGTAGAGTAAAAGATAGATAATTGTCCCCTAATCTCTTATTGCACGAAATACGACGTTGAAGCGGAAATACACTAGAAATTCGTCAAAAAATCAGCTTGTTAGAAAACCTTCATCCCGTAGTGTCACTGCTGCGAAAATATTGCTATGCCATGTCCTCTTCGTGCCTGATCCGTAGCTGTGAAAAAAATAAATATACAAAACGTACGAACAACTCTGCCGCATCAAAAAAAGTTCGAAACGGTTGTTCAAATTTCTGACGAATCAAGTTTGAGTTTTTCGTTTAATTTTGCAGATGATTTTTTAGGCACGTGTAGCTTTGTATCTATTTGACAACCTACATCTATATTAATATTAGTTGCGCCTGCGGTTTTACCCGTGTACAAATCCTAATACAATCTCTCCGGAATCGTTAATATTTTCGGGATAAAATGTAGACTATGACACTATCTGCCTTAAAAATTAACAAATTTAGAATGTTGGTTTGTTTAATTCCTTTTCTACCTAGTAACAGACAGATGTGACTTTTTTGCATAAAGGCAGTCGGAGAGCTGGATCTTCTATCTAGTAAATTATTAAAAAACCCTAGCAAATTTTTGACTAAAATTATCATTTTTAGTTTAATTTTAATTCTTTAATGGGTTAAAACGTATTTTTGTATTGTTTATCATTGCTCTGTTGATGCTAGAAACAGGAACAAAGAAACACTTCCGCATTGAGTGGTATTATTATTATTATGATATAAAACAATTTAGCGAAATCTACCCAATTTATCCGCGGACGTGGATAAAAATACAACCTGTACCTGCCTTATACCTACTGTTTTTAACTTTCCCTGACAGAGTGAACAAGTTAGGTACACTGCGTATTAACTTTTGAAAATTTTCTGCAGGAAAAATTCACTTTCGTTTAGGAACAGCGAGCCTCGGATAACTGAGTTTGCAAAAGAAAATTAGAGATTTTTTCTTTTATTTCTCAACTTGTTGGCAAAAATTTGATAGAGTTTTTTCCATGGAAAATCTCGAAAATATAAGCGGGATTTCGCTGGGCATTTTTAAGACCCAATTTTTGTAAAATAATTTTTGTCTATTTTCCTAATGCTTTATACAGACTTGCTCACAAAAACGAATAAATACTACAGAGGGCGAGCGAACGACATGTGAGCGAAAGCGAGCGCATCAAACGAAGGATTCGCACACGTGCTCGCCGAATGTTGGTTGATAAGTTGTAAAGCGAGGAAGCGTGGAATAGAAATGTTCTTAATCAAAATACAAAACACACAATTACTATTTCATGTCTACTTTACGTTAATTTAGGTGATTCAAATCTTGCAACTGGATTTTAAAAGTCATCCCCGAACAGATTATAAGCTGAAATTTTGCATTCTCGTTCAGTTTGGATGACAATGTATAGTTAGCTAAATGACGTCATTCTAAATCCAATATGGCGGACTTCTAAAGATGGTGGACCAGTTACTTTTTATCCACCCCCATACAGTGCCGTAAATAGGGCTGTGCCAGCGATGCCCAGGCACAGGGTGCAGACTCTGGAGGGACGCAGAAATGACCACACCAGGACCAAGTTTTGTTTTCAAGGGCGCTGTTATAGAAGCTCGCACCGGGTGCATAAATACGGCACTGCCCCCATGATATAGATATCAAATTAAAAGGCTTGGTGAGAAAAATACGAAAAATTATATGACGGCACACTAAATTCAATATGGCGGACGCCCCAAAATGCCGCTTTTTTTTATCTAACGTCATGATAATATGGGTATCAAATGAAAGGATTTGCTGAGAAGAATACAAAAAAACAATATTTTATTAAACTTATAGTTGGAAGCGAATCAGATATGAGGAGATCCGTAGACGAACGAAAGTTACCGACGTAGCCCCACAGATTAGCAAGTTGTAGTGGCAGTAGGCAAGGCACATTGCCCGCAGAACAGATGGCTGATGGGGCCGAAAGGTTCTCCAATGGAGACCACGGACCAGTAGCGCAGCGTAGGACCTCCACCCACCCACAAGATGGATAGATGACTTAAAAAGAGACTGCTGGATCCATGCCGCTTCCAACAGTTCCTTTTGGAAATCGATAGTGGGATGTCCAGTAGTGGATGTCGCATAGCTGAAATGGTGAATGATTATATACGAAAGGTGAATGATTGTAATATAGTTGGTTAACATTTTTATTCAGTACTAGTGCAGTTGCCCGCGACTTCGTACGCGTAGATTTTCATATAAACTTTCAACCATTTTTTCCTCCCATAATCCAGCCCATGCGCAAAATAACATAGCTTATACTTCAATCTGGTCATAGCTAAGTGTTTTCATGAAAACCGCATTTAAATCTGTTCAGTGGTTTAGGAGATGTGCGCGGACAAACAAACAAACAGGCAATAATTCTAAAAACTGTCTTATCGTGTTCAGTTGCTTATTTTAAAACGCGCTGTTTAATTATTATTTTTTATATCTCGCAATCACAGATTTTTTTATATAGATATTATAATAATACATTTCTTTTTAAGTTGATTTTAAATTGTTAATTCATGAGCTCCGCTCACCCAGTTACCTCAATAATGTGCCTTTAACCTTATAAAATGACTTAAACAAATGGAGGTCCAACGGAAGGTCAAGTTCGTTGTTGAAAAGTACTACTTTGTATTCTATGGCGAACTACGACAGATGGGTAGACGGGGATGTTGCCGTTAATTTGCATGGGTAAATAAAAAACAAAACAGAAATGTTCTAAATGCTTATCAAGACTTCATCATCATCATCATTTCAGCCATAGGACGTCCACTGCTAACCATAGGCCTCCCCCATCGATTTCCAAAAGGACCGGTTGGAAGCGGTCTGAATCCAGCGTTTTCCTGCGGTCTCTTTTAGGTCGTCTGTCCATCTTGTGGGTGGACATCCAACGCTGCGCTTACCGGTCCATGGGTCTCCACTTCAGAACCTTTCAGCCCCATCGGCCATCTGTTCTGCGCACTATATGCCCTGCCCACTGCCGCTTCAACTTACTAATCCAGTGGGCTATGTCGGTAACTTTCGTTCGTCTACTTAACGAGACTTATTGCGCATTATTTTATTAGGTATATGTAAATTTCGCTCGACGTTTCGACTATGTTACAATTGCCGTGGTAATGAGCCGACTAAAAAATGCGGGGGAGTCTGGATTCCGCCAAGAAGAGCGGGAGTTGTGTCCTACTATTCACTAGTCTTGGAAAATTGTAGGGTTATCACTTCGACATACAACACGATTAGTTTATGTCTTAGTACTGTTTGTACCTACCAACACTGTGGTTTGGACACTTGCTTACTTAGGCGCCGCTAACTTAAATCCGTGTTCCCGGTTTTAAAGTAGAAATGGTAAAAAAAATACATAAATGAACTCTTGTTCGTTTGTTCGAAGTGTTTTTACAGAGTTCGTAAAAAAATGTATTTCTAGCTTAATGGTATTTTAACACTAATACACTGTTTTAAACTATCACGGTTGTTCACTACAGTTATATGATTATTTACGGGATATATACCGTGGTAAGGTTGTGGAAGGAGCTCATGATATTTCGGCGCAGTTACATGCACCATGTTCACGGGAAGACTAATAATATCGGAAGCTCCTTCCACAACCAATTTTCCAACAAATTTTCAATTTTTCAATTTTCAACCTTACCACGGTAAATATCCCATAAATAATCATATAACTGTAGTTTACCACTAATGTTTTAGTATACTAATATTATTTTGAAAATAGTTCAGTTTGCATACAGGGTTATTTTTAATTCACCTAAAACCTGTCACAGTCAGCTTCCCTACATCATACGTGACAGTTTTGTTCTATGAGTTTTCACAAAATTTAATAAGTTCCCCAAAATAAATATTTAAATGTTGTACCTATTAACCATAATTTATTGAATAAAAATGCATAGTATTTTTTTATTGCACGCTATTTCTCTTAATTTTTGCTTCAAATAAAAAGAATGTATTCTTATTTGAGGCTTCATTTGCTTTCTTATTTCAGGTCCAAAAAAACGGATTAAAATAAACTAACTGATACAAGTCATAGGACAAAAGTTTTCCGGTACGATGTAGATGAAGATGATTGGTTTTAAGTGAATTAAAAATAACCCTCTATAACTCAGTTTAGATTTCATAACAACGGTTTCAGTTGCCGAGGTCGTAAACATTAAAAAAGGTTCGGTGAAAAACCTCTATCGGGACGGTAAATCTTAAAAAGGCATCATCTTTATCGATAGAACGTTAAGAAAAATTAAAAAAACCGGGGTAATCGCTTAATTAGCAAAACGTGTCCTAAGCAAAACATTATATTTCTTCCACTAAAAACAAAGATATTTAAAACACTGGATATCAGTTTCAAGCTCAAAAATATATGACTCAAAAGTGGAACTATTTACTATGTTATTAATTAATATTATGTGCACTTGGGCAACATTTGCTGCAAGCTCAATTAGAGGTTGTTGTAATGATATAATTAGAGATTCTATCTATTAGTACACCGGGTGTATTTTAAGACGACGGACATTTTCAAGAATATCCATGTTACTCTTCATTATCAAAACTTTTACTTTGGGACCAACGCTGAAATCGCGAAAAAAATATCTGCTGTTCCATACACATTGTTAAGTGTTGTCAGGCCTGGCGCACTCCGCACTTTAGGTATGAAGCTACAAGTAGTCGTCTTGTCGGACTTGCCGTGCCCGCTGCCGCGCAATAGACAGAGATAACGCGACAAGAGTTATGCGAAAGACAGAGAGGCAACTTCTAGGTTAATATTATAGCAGTAGGTAGTTAGCGATCGCACGTCCTGAATTGGACTTTATTGTGTGGTAGTAAGAGTTGCTACTTATTTAAATGCTTTTGCGAAGTGAACCTTCTGTACTTATACCTTATATATTATGTGGTGTTATTGTAATTTTTCCATGGAGGTTTTTTTCCACTTACAGTTTTTGTGGGTAAAGCACGGAGACAGTTGAACACAAACGATCATTGTGCTAAGGTATATCTCCATTGTTACTCTGATCTAACGTATGACACTCGAAATAATGCAAGAATTCTGAAGACACTACTCACATCAAAATCCTTCCAAGCGTACAAGAGTTATAGTGAAATAAGGAAACTTGCATACATTCATATAATTATGAACCCTAAAACATAACAGACACGATTTTTTGAGCGGTTGTGTATAAAAGTGAAATACTTAAAGACATTCTGAAATCCACCAAAATCGAAATAAACTATTCAGCCCGCTTTCCTCAACTTTTTCAGGTCATTGGTTTTGTATAACGGTAAACCCCTTATATTGCTGGAAATATTATCGAGCGTAATATTAAAATCGCACGTTTTCAGCGCGGTACGGCCCGATTACGGTTACGGTACGGTTTCCGTACATTTTCCGTAAATTGGGTGCACGTTCGCTCAACCGGGAAAGTTACACTTCCTTTTTATTAACTTTTTTTCTTTCTTTCGTGCCTTTTCTAATTTTTTCAACTTTGGTAAAAAATTGGAAGCGTTTAACTAATTTTGCCTTTAACTCTTCGTGATGAAGATAGAGTTTACTTTAACGTTTATTAAGCGGGGTGAGTGATCAAAGAGTTCTTATGGTAAAAGCTTTAAAGAAATAATCTCTGCGTTTTAGATGATGACCGAAAAGGTGTGTGATGTCTTACTTTATAATCCCGTAAAGAGGTCACATATTTTAGTATTGGTGTTCATTATAAACGTAGAGTTAGAACAGATAGAGTTACTCTACGTAAACAAAAACCAAACCTAAAAAAACCTATAAAATATCTATAGGTACATATAATAAAAACGTAGAGATAAAAAAATCTGTAATTGCGAGATATCAAAAGGTCGTGAAGAGAGCGTCTTAAAATAAGCAGCTGAACACTTTAAGACAGTTTTCTGAATTTTTGTCTGGTTGTCCGCGCACATCTCCTAAACCCGGACGGATTTAAATGCGGTTTTCACGAATATTCTTAGCTGTAACCAGAATGAAGTATAATAGTCTATGTTATTTTGCGCAAGGGTCAGATTAAGGAAGGAAAAAATGGTTGAAAGCTTATAAGAAAATCTACGCGTAGGAAGTCGCGGGCGACAGCACTAGTATATGAATAAAGTTGCCCGCTAACTTTGAGCATCTGATGGGCAGAGCCGAAGATCCCACCTGCTCACTCTGCGGTACGCTAGAAGATGTTTCCCACCTTCTGGTCGACTGCGGACGGAGCGAGTCTATGAGAGAATATATGTTGCATGAGTACGGCGTAAACCCTCGAGATGTTGGCATGTTTCAAGGTATCCTAGCCGCACCCACGTGCGATGCGGCGAGGGCCTTGTATGCCATGGTCTCGGTCATATTAGATCAGCGTAGGGACTTTGGTCCCTTTTGACCGTGTAAGTTGCCTTGTAAAACGGGGCTGGCATAATCGCATAGCGACTAAAGCCCTAAACAAAAATTAGATTAAAAATAAAAACAAAAAAAAAGTTGCCCGCTTGTAATTGCTTCCCTCCCGCTTAGGATTCCCTGTGTCGGGGATGCCATGGAAAATACATAAAGACCTAAAGCAGATATTTTGATTCTCCATTCAAACATTTACTCCGCTTGGAATCGATCCCGAGGCCTCCTCTTCATAAGGCAAAAGTGCTACCACTGAGCCATATCAATCGACTTTTTTATTTGCTTGTTTTTAACCGCCAACGCACCTTAAATTTTAATTAGTTTACAAAAAATTTTTTGTAATACAAAACTTTGTAGCGGATAGCCTATCATATTATATAATATGTATATATTATACTACAGTAAAATACTAAATTATAATGTTTTTATTAGGCTTTTCATATATTTAAGCCAGCTAATTTGATGAGCCAGCCAGTTGATTTTTATATACCCGGGTATGTGCTAAAACTGCGACCAGAACCACCGGAGAATGGGCAGCAGCGTCCTAATAGTACACGGTGAACGTACTGCGATCCCCAAGCCGCCTGCCAAGCGTGGGGATTATGGCAACACCCCTCTCTATGAGGGAGGCCTTGTCCAACAGTGGACGTTAATTGGCTGATGATGTGATGATGTGAAGCCAGCTAATAAATCTTGGACCGTGAATTAATGGTCTTTTTATAATTTTTATTGGTAAAGCACCCATAATAAAGTAGAGGGTAGAAAGAGTGAATGAACTAACCTAACTACGTTCACTCATTCCTTAGTTAATACAGATACAAAACGAATGGACAGACAGAATGCAAATCGACATCGCGATAAACAGCCAACAAGATCCGAATTTAAATTAAGCAATCGCCTAATGTGTCTCAGCGAGGTCCCATTTAAAGACAGACTAACTTATCTGTCTGTTGATTGAGGGAGCCACTCCTGTAGTTTCTCATTAACTTCGATAGCCTTCTGTGAAAAACTTAGTCTTTCCATTTGACCAACTCTTCAGATAATTTGGTCGGTAGGCACTTAGAACTGTCTCTCGAGACTTTATTTAAGAGAGTTGGGTAAGTAGGTACTGATTATGTTAAAGGTATAGATGCTTATTATTTATTAGCTTAAAATATAAAATTAGAAGTAAAGTGTATTCAAAATAAAGATCTTGTTTTCTATAGGACTACCTACTTAGTTATCAATTAGATTTGTCTATTAATAGTAAAAAAAAATATATAGAATAGATCTACGTTTGGTCACCAACTTGATGTTGTGGCTGAGGATGGAACACGTTGATACAGAAGAAATCTATTAACTCTAGACTTAAAGATGCCTAGATTGAATTCTAAATAAAATAAATATTTAATATTAATAATTATTTAACTAAATATTTTTTATGATATGACTCGTGTGCGCAAGAATTATCAAGGTGAATTAAATATCTCTGGCAGCCATATTACAAGCTTTGCTTAGTTTGGGGTCAGATGACCATGTGTGCAATAATGTCCCAGATATTTATTTATTTAGATTTTGATATTCATGTCAAAAGTGAATCGGTTTAGTGGATTGGAAATAGTGGATGCAGATGACTGGCTGTCGTTCAGTGTGGAGGTATAGGGGGGAGGGAGGCCAAGTAGAGGGAAAGTAATAATGTTCACCTATATATATATACCTATGATGGCAGCAGACGGCTGACAGTAGATGTTTCGACATTCTATCGGAACTTCCGGCGCATAGTTTTTATGGATGAGATTATTTAGCTAAATTCAAATTAAAATTAAGTTTGTTTAAACATAAAATATTTAGTTAGGCGCCACTAGCCTAGTTTTGGTGGACTAGTGATGGAAGTGGCACTATCACTGATATAACGCTGGTACCGGATGTTGTTGACGCGGCTCGCTGATCGGTCGTTGCGACCAATCAGCTAGCGAGTTTGGCATACCATCCAGCAGAGGCGCTAGCGAGAGCGCATGGACAACTTGGACAAGCGAGGCTCGGGGGAGCTCACTTTGAGTTTACCTTTTGCTTTGGACGGTGGCACTTTACTTTTGGTTGAGACGGTGGCAGCATTCGTTACTAAGCGGAATACCTTGTCCCCAAGTAATTTTCAATTGTAAAATTAATCATAGTTTTATGAAATAAAAGCTATATGGAATAATTCTGAACGAGCGATGTCTAATTTCCTCGCCTGCTATCGTCGTAGTACCCACGTCTTAGAACAATGGTGTCTGATGCGGATCCGCCTGCCTACCTACTATTCTACTTCTACACTTCTGATGCATGTATGCTTTTTGACGATTCGACATATATATAAACCTTCCGTGAAAAATTATCTAACTGATAGTGAAAACAGCATCAAAATCCGTTGCGTAGTTTTAAAGATCTAAGCATATATAGGGACGGACAGACAGAGGAAAGCGACTTTGTTTTATACTACGATATGTAGTGAAGTGACAAAACAGCTGTGGCTGAGACAGACTAAACAGTCTTGTTCAAAAATAAAAATTGTGGTTTTACTGCAGTACTCACGATCTATATTACGTAACTGCGAATAACGATAATCACTTATGGTTAAAGCCACGAAAACTTCACAACGCAATGCAGTAGTACTAGACAGTCCATTTAAATATTTTGGATGGCATTGTCCTTAGCGTTTGTTTTAAATTTTAAAGCTAACCGCGTCGTCGGCCCTTTCTCACAAAAATGAGTTTATTTTAAATTTTACGCTACGTGGATTTTACAGCGGGATTTTGTCTGCAAAGTTTAAATGCAGACAGAAGATTTTATTTATTTAGAGGTATTAAATGGTCAAAACCCGAGCCTGTCAGGTCCCTACTCTGATATTTTATCTGTTAGTCTCTTTACCATCATATTTATGATCAAAGAGACTTTGGGAGAGACGGTTAGTTATAGAAATATTGAGATTGACCAGTTGATACAGGTGACATTGGTGGTAGCCAAATCAGCAATTTTAGTTCTAGAAAGTTTGTAGTTAACTTATAGAACCATTCTTTGAGAAATGATATCAATTATTTATTTGGCTCAAAAATCATCATTCATACAACCATCGACAAAAAAAGATATACAACTAAAAAAGGTCATTAATAAAAAAGGTTAAGCATAAGCCCTAGCTTAGTTGTACAAATGAGAAAGAAGTTCTAAATTGGCGGTTTAATTGCTTAAAACTAGGTCAGGTACGCCGTCTTGGAGATTTTTTACCCGACTTCCAAAAAGAAGGAGGTTCTCAAATCGACTATTTCTTCTTCTTCTATGTTTGGTACCTCAGAACTTTTGACTGGGTGAACCGATTTTGATGATTTTTTATTTATTTGAAAGCTGGTGCCTTCCGTGTGGCCCCATTTCAATTCGGTTCAGTTCTGACATTTTTATGAAGTCGGTTTTTATATTGATAATAATCATAAAAATTTTAGAACTTAAAAGTCTGGATAGCAGTTTAACACAGCGTTATTTTGACTTCTCAAGGAACCACAAGCATGCTTGACCTATAAGTGCTGATTATAACTTAAAAATACCGTAACTAACCAATACAAAAAAGGAGTGCTTCCTGACTAAAAGGCAAATTTTAAAACCACTGACCCGGAAGAATGTTACTTGGGAGAGCACGTTCTAATGCCCGGCTGGCTAGCTACTACCCTCAAGTAGAAAATCTGTCGCAAAGCACCCAACGGCAGCATTACTTGAAAGCTTTTGACGGGATATTTAAAACAGTGTTTTATTTTGATATTAGTCTATAACTGTTAGCCTGTTATCTTCGACCACACTACCTCTGACCACCGCCTGAGCTGTGGTCAAAGCCAACATTGTTGTGGTGTGTGAGTGTGGTGTGGCCTAGCTTGCTTAACATAAAAATGCTAATGCTTTTTTTAAACCAAGAAGTCATAAATTATAGACTGATGTCTCAAGAAAACACTGTTTTAAATATATCATCAATCAATAATCTAAATGACCTAAATTCCGAAGACAAAGCTACGACTCTCAAAAAACGTGAAATGTTCTACTAAGTATATATTTTTCGTATGCTATTTTCTCCTCGAGACATCATGGATGTAAAAAATAATACGACGCAGAACTTTTTATGAGCACACCAAATTTACAAACTTTCGAAAATTATTGTAAAACAGCAAAACTTGATAAGGCTCCGGGCAAATATCCAAACCCTAATTGGCACGACTGTGCTGAGGCATCACAGAAATTAGGGCACTACGCCTCGAAAAAAAAGCAAAAAAAAACTGCGGCCCATAGAGAAAACAAACTAAAAATGTGAAAACGCTAGAGCATTTTGGGTTTGTTTTTGTTTGAGTTGGAATTTTTCATTTTGTTAGTTTTTAATTTTATTTTACTTCAGGCTTGGAATGAAATTTGTTACCATAGTATTGTATGCTTTGGTCGCAAAAATATTATTATTTAATTCATGGACGTGCTTTTATTGTACCAAAAGCTGGATAATGTTTTGACTTAAAAACAACTTAACTATATAACTTTATTACAATTCTACCCAAAATACAAGAATATAAGTTACCTACTGTTTTTTCTCATGCGACTAAGTGATGAGACGAGTGAGTCACTCGTTAAGTCGTAGTAAACGCTAATTTAAACTACTGTTCAAAATACCGTTTTAATTAATAACTGGCAAAAGTGTAGTAGCTACTTCTCGAGAACTTTACCAAAGAGTTCGGTCAAACGAATACATGTTTAATGAAATGTTGACAATTTACATACAAAAAACTGACAAAAGTTTAGTGAGTTAGAAGATTTTCTAAATATACTGTGTTAGCAATTGTGGTGTGCTTAATTCTGCAAGTTTTGTTGATGTAGAAAGATACATAATCCTCTTTTTAAAGAATAATTATAACTCTCGTGGGCCGTGTTTATCAAAGTTAAGTAACAGCGATACAGTCAGTTTGAGGATGGGTTACTGCGCTTGACATTTACATCACTGAGGTACCGTGCATGGGTTGTATGACACGTTAAATTTATAGGTCGTGTTTGTTTGTCCTAAAACAACAACCGTTCAACCATGTAACGGCTTCCGGGTGGCTAAAAAAAATGTGCCTGAAACCGGCATAATGTGGAATGAGCGACCATCTGAGTTGTTTCTGAGAAGCTACAACATGGGGTTCTTAAAAAAGCGAGTTAATAGAGTCTAAAAGGGTCGGCAAATTATTTATAATGCCTCTGATGTTATCAGTATTCATAGATGACTGTGGCTGCTTACCATCAGGCAGCCCGTCTGCTTGTTTGGCGCCTATGGCATTAAAATCATTTTCGCTTGTCATTAGGGTTGGCCTTTCCTCTCAGTCAATACGAACAATCTAACTAATATCATATATGTGAAAGTTTGGATGGATGGATGTATGGATGGATGTTTGTTACTCAATAACGCAGAAACGGCTGGATAGATTTGGATGAATTTGGAATATACATTGCTTATGTCCTGGATTAACACATAGGTTACTTTTCATTATCACCGATTTTCATCACCACGCGGGTAAAACCGCGTGGCGCAGCTAGTAATTTTCATAAAATTCTCCTTGTTTAACAGTTGATAATTCATGTAACAAAATACGCTTTACTATTTCTGTCCACAGTTCTCCTCTCAAACAGAGAGAAAATTAACACAAATATAGTTCGACTAATTGGTACAGCCAACAAGCAATGAATAGAAATGAAGCAACAGTCACTGAGAAGTGTTCAAGGAAGGCATGTTTCATGTTAATCGTGATGTCAAATAAGCTTAGTTCGAGACCTAAGTAACTATTATGTAATATGTGTCTAGCTGTGCGTCGCCCACGTAATTAATTTTAACATTGTAAAGCCACTAAGAAGCAGTGTAAACAGTAAGAAACTTTAGAAAATTTGTTTTGCTGTATGCTTAACTGGCTACTCAAAATATTTCCATTCATTGGAGTATTTTTTCATCGCGAATAAGTCCTCGTTTGACCACTAACTCGCCTGTTGGCCGACGATGTGGGCGAAGATGGAGCACGCAGACTTAGAAGATACCTACTCACTCTGGCCTTGACAAGGCCTAAATTATATCTCTCAGAAAACAAGGAAGCTGGCAAGTTGTTTCAATCCTTGGCCGTACAGATTAGAAACGTAGAATCAAAATGTTTTGTTCGTTTCCAAATAAAATCCACAATAGTGGTGGTAGTGGGCCTACTCAAACAAACACTAGAACATCCTATTCTATAGGGTACTATATTCTTTCCAACCATGTTATTGGTTAAAAAGCTTCGAGCTTCACGATTAAGTAAAAAATTAAACTGACACTTAATTCAAAACTGTAAAAATATATTTCTAAAAATAATTACTTTAACGCCATCTCTTGATAAGTTAAGTATATGATTATTTACAGGATATGTACCGTGGTAAGGTTGTGGAAGGAGCTCCCGATATTTCGGCGCAGTTACATGCACCATGTTCGGAAGACTGAAGAATGCGGGTGGTTGGTGAAAAGGTAAAAAGTTCAGACAAAACGATCTATCCTTTCTTGGTATTTTGCTACGGTTATCACTGAAACTCGAACCTAAGTCCCGACAAAACACACTCACTGTATCACTGCGTATAGTATTTTGAACGCGCACATTTTGTAAGACCAAAGCCGAAAAAGAAACATGAAACCGAAGGTGGAACGACAGGAGACTTTTTTGCCATATTTAAAAGGAGTCACAGATAAAATAGGTCTCTTGATAACTTTGTGTTTAACCTTAACTATGTTTAATCTCATCTGTACAAAGTTAGCCTACTGCTCAAACTATAAATAATGCAAACACGAACTAAACTACAAGTTACATAAATCAACAAGTACCTTTAGGCACATTAGCCGGTATCCTCGTAAATAACTCAACTGCGGAGAGACAAATATGTAATTAGGAACTCTAAAAGCATGACAAGTAAGTGTTACTTACTCTGAACGACCAGAAGTTTAAGGTCGTAAATAGCTAACTTACTCCAATGTAAGCTAAGTGCCTTAATTTTTGCGTTCCATGGTGACAAAGAGCATGGTCCGTGAACCCTTGAACTTATCTGTTGGTGCATTCAGGAGATAGTGGAACTCATCAATGGCTACTAGTAAACCCATCGAGGTTATTTTAACTATAACCCACATAAACGAAGCATGCTTTTTAGTTATATCTATAATCTATATCATATATAATTTTTCTGTACGTGTGTTTGTCACCTAACTCCTTTTAAACGACTGGACCGATTTGAATGAAGAGGGAAGAATTGTATAATTATATTAAGATATAAATATTTTATATAAAATCGATGCATGTATGTAGAGATTTTCCAATCGAAATTTGCACGCCCCACCACCACACTACGCATACAAAAATACGGTAGAGGTGCGTGCACATTCAGAATGAAGATCACTATGTGTGTATGTTTCCTATGGACTCCAAAACGAGAGCTATAGTTTCTGTTTGGACGGGACTTTCACTGGCAGATAGCTGATGTTATAAGGAGGTCGTAATCCACGAGGGTGAAACCACGGGTTGCAGCTAGTAAACTATAATACTTATATAATAGGTCGGGGAAAAAGTCTTTTCGTATTTTGTATGTATAAGGTTGTAGTAAAAATCTCATCCGTTGTACTGTTTGTATCTGGCTGGTTTTGATACCATTAAAAATATGACATTTTCAAAAAGGAATACAAAAAGTAAAAAGCAATTTCCCGCCATTTTTCAATTGTTTTTTTGTTTGATAAAATGAGTGAATCTAACGAAGAAATTCGATATATTGTGAAATTTTATTACAAAAAAGGGAAAACTGCGACACTAGCCGCGAAAAAAATTTGTGACGTTTATGGACCTAATGCAGTGTCATCAAGAGTAGCACAATGTTGGTTCAAGCGTTTTCAGTCCGGGAATTTTGATGTCAAAGATGCAGCTCGCTCTGGTCGCCCTGTTACGGATAAAGTAGATGCCATTTCTGAAAAAGTGGACCAAGATCGGCATATTAATAGTTACGACGTAGCTGAAGAACTGGGGATTGACCACAAAACAGTTTTGACCCATTTGAAAAAAACTGGGTATACAAAAAAACTCGATATTTGGGTGCCACACGAGCTGACTGAAAGAAACCAAAAGAATCGTGTACTCATTTGCGACTCTCTATTGAAACGTAACGAAACCGAACCGTTTTTGAAAAGATTGATCACTGGTGATGAAAAATGGATCACCTACGACAACAATGTGCGCAAACGATCATGGTCAAAGGGCAGTGAAGCACCACAGACTGTAGCGAAACCCGGATTAACACGTAATAAGGTGATGCTGTGTGTATGGTGGGATTGGCAGGGCATCGTTCATTATGAGCTTTTACCGCCGGGCAAAACCATCGATTCGGATCTCTACTGCCAACAGCAGATGAGACTCAAACAAGAAATTGAGAAAAAACGGCCGGAATTGATCAACAGAAAGAGTGTGGTCTTTCATCATGATAACGCCAGACCGCACACATCTTTGGCCACTCAGCAAAAATTTAGAGAGCTTGGTTGGGAAGTGTTAATGCATCCACCATATAGCCCTGACCTTGCACCCTCAGATTTCCACCTGTTTCGATCTCTTCAGAATTCTTTGGGTAGTGTTAGATTAACATCAAGAGAGGACTGTCAAAACTACTTGTTGCATTTTTTTGATCAGAAGTCCCAAAAATTCTACAGCAACGGGATCATGTCACTACCTACAAGATGGCAACAAGTTATCGAACAAAATGGCACATATATATTATAATTAAATGTAATTAAACTTGAAAAAAATATGTCTTGAATTTGTTTAAAAAATACGAAGAAACTTTTTCCCCGACCTTATATTAATGTGATCTTTTTCAGGTAAAACTTGTTGATCTCATGTTGCGTTCTTTAGATGCCAATAGCTTAGCCCGATCCACTCTTTAATGTCATCTTGCAACTTATGGATGTCCAATACTTACCCCAATTTCAGCGATCCAGAAAGGGTGCATCTCTAAAGCATTCCTTTCTAAAAATTCAGTGAATTTAATGATAGATGATAGTTCGAGAGACCGGTTGTTTACGTCATGTTGTAAAATCAGACTCCATGAAATTGTGAGAACTTTTAACGCGCGTAATTAGCTTCAATATCATCATCATCAGCTAGCTAGCAGAGAGAAGGGACTAGCAGTACAAAAGCGATTTATTTTATTATTAGGCACTCATAACAAGTCACAGGACATATACAGATATAGTATCATGTTAAGAATTTTGCTCGATCCCATGACCCAAAACAATGAGCACAAAACATGGCTTAAACAGGTTACAGTTAGATTAATTTATCCCACTACTATGGTTAAATTTACATCTAATATTCAAATCAAGAACCTGAATGAATGTTTCTTCTTTAGCTTCTCATATATGATTCGTATTTTACTCACTCCGTTGCGATGCTCGGATCCTGTATCTTGGCAGTATCTCTTGCTGCATTTACACATGCGTGTTCGCACTCGCTTCTTGAAAAGCTTCACTAAGGATTCTTATGGCCCAGTGGCTCAGTTCTCATGTTGGTACGACAATGATGTAACATTCACTAGCCATACCGAGCCAATATCGATCGTATAGACTTCTTTATCAGCATTACTCGTATTGGTATGAGACGCTAATATCCATTAGCTTGGTTTCAAGCGATTTGTTTTTTTTCTCTATCTCAACTGATATTAAGCATTAGTGTGGTCTATCACGCTTCCTTAGAAGAAACTAATTCACTCGCGAGTTGAACTTACCCAGATTGTAATCAAAGCGCTTCTTCGCTGTCGACAGATAATCATCATGTCAACCATAGGACGTCCACTGCTGGACATAGGCCTCCCCCATCGATCCCCAAAAGAGTCGGTTAGAAGCGGCCTGCATTCAGCGTTTTCCTGCGGTCTCTTTTAGCTGATACAGATTTCTTTTTAAATATTTGCATCATTCCTTCAGTTTTGACTTACTCACTTTTGAAACCAACGCTACAAGCAATCATGAAATCGAGGCGAATCCTATAAAGAGTCCGCTGTCAATATCAAAGTTTTATATATTCGTGATAGACGTGCTATTTTTCGAATTGTGTCTGATTTCAAGCAAAGATGCGACTAGGAAGAAGTACGCTTTCCTAGAATAACTCTATTGACTCTTGATTTAAAGTAGTAAGTATACCTACTAAGTACATACCAACATTATATTTTTAACGGAACACAGTTTTTACCTTCCCATCATCTTCTCACCCTATTATATTGCTACGATCTCCGCAACTGTATTGCAAGAGTGAGCTTTGATAGGGAAGTTACTAATAACTAATTTACAAATTCGTGTACTCGTTCGGCTCTCCGCTCGTCTGTACTCGACTGTGTAAGTGCGGTGTGTCACACAATCGCGTATTCGCGACACGTGCTCTCGTTCCCAGAAGCACTGAATGCTAGAGCCTGCTTTGTATAAGTACTCTATGCCTACCTTTTAGGAGTGCCTATTTACACTGTACGTATAGCAGTCTAAGCCTCTTAGGCGATGAGCAAACCTTTAGTAATACCTAATACAAATGTAGGTTGATAAATAACATAAGAAAAAAAAATAGGGAATGTTTGAGGACGATTTACACAGGACGATTGCATCGAGGCGCGTTGATTTTACAATGCGGTAAAAAATCAAAGTCTATTACGTAGTAGTATAAGTTCATAATTAGTATGGTACTTAACTTGTCAAAGGCTCTATAGGCGGAAACTTGTAATTGGCCCAGTCACCAAACCATTTAAGTTATGTACTATTAAGGCTTTAAGTTTCCCTAAAAATGCTAAATAGAATAAAATAAAGATCTTTATCGGGTTAGATGCCGTGAATTCGCCTACTTTGCGTGTCTGTTTCCCGTCTTAAATTCGATCAGTTCTCCAGCTTATTGCAGTAAAATTTCCGCCGTCTTGGCAGTAGCATATATGATCATGACAAGTTCAGCTTATCATGTTCCTACACTACTGGGACACAGGCCTTCTCACAGAGAGAGAGGCCCTAATCTACCATGCTGGCCCAGTGCATGTCATTATGCTTTTTAACTCTGATGTTCTTGGATATACCAGTTTCCTTACGATGTTTTTCTTCGCCGTTTTTGAGTGATGGCACCGAAATAGTACAATTTATTTAGGTACCAAATAAACCATTTGTGCAGGTTCGAGAATCTGATTATAAAGCGGATATGCTACCTAAGAGTATATAATGGTGAGACAAAGAAAGTGACCGTAGCTTACCGAAAAGAGCACTGAGGGCTTCTGCCATCCAGATTTACACTCGGATAGACCTTTCAATAGGCGTGTATATTGTTAGGGATCGGTTGGACTAGGGCCGTCCAGTTGAATAAAAAAGCTGGAAAAGACGTGTTCAGACTGGAGTCAACTCGGGACCTCGGAACCTAATTAAGTTTTAAGGACGATTGGCCGGAACGCCATCCAAGTCACTCAACTTTCGAAAACGTACTTCAGGCATAGAACTAGTACACTGCGGAATGGTGGGTGGTGTGGTGATATCGTCGAGAGTTGAGTTTGAGGCTGAATAGCCAGAATGTTGGGTTTCTCCTTTACACTATAGGCCAAAGTGTCATCCGGCATTCGCAGCGTTGGTAGACCTGTAGAGGCACACATAGATTTCTACCCCTATAGTTCGTACGCACCCTTTAAAGTGGACAGGACTGGAAGAAAGCGGCCTTAACTTAAGTCTTCGCTCAAATTTTAAACTCCGAAAGCAAATTAATATTTCGTACATTTTATGAATTGGAAAGCCGATTTCACACTTACTTATAAGCTCTCTTTTTCTTCTCCGTATAGTTTTTACGCGACATATTTATTTTCGGTAAAGAGAAAACTTCGAAAGAAATTTTCTTGTAAATACAATCTTATATTTTAACTTTACTTCTTGGATTTATGGTCTCTGCAACTATAGTGTGACAATTCTGCCAATCTTATATTTTTAATAACTTAAAAAAGTTGAATTGACATACTACTTGAACCACAACTTCACAGATATAGGTAGTAGGTCTGTGTACAACTTGAACACTACTTACAACTATTGACATACTAGTTGAATTGACTTGTCATACTATGTCAAAACTTCAAAAGGTAGAGACAGACACAAAACATAAGTGAGTGAATGAAGGTGACTGATTTTAGCAAGGGTGGCCATACGAAATAATAAATCTCTTGTCAACGGATAATTAGTTAATTTTACGGTAACTAGCTTTTCAGAAACCCACAGATGTTTGACAGATTGTTAATTGCGACAAGCTGTTGACCAATTCAATATTTGAAATGCGTTTCAGAAACCGGGCGGTAGTAGCGTATGTGGGGAGACCGCTAGACTAAAAAGCGTGAGGTCGCGGGTTCAAATCCGAGTCCGTACCAATGAGCTCTTTGGAGTTTATCTGTACGGATTTTCATACCACTGGCTTTTAGGTAAAGGAAAACATCGTGAGGAAACCTGCATACGTCATCATCATCATGATCAGCCAGAAGACATTCACTGCTGAACATAGGCTTCCCCCATTAACATCCATATTGAACGACACCCTGCCATCTGCATCCACTGGATGCCCGCGACTCTCACAATGTCGTCGGTCCATCTAGTGGGATGCCTACCTACGCTGCGTCTTCCGGTTCGTGGTACTCAAGAACCTTTCTTCCCCATCGGTTATCGGTTCTTCGAGCGATGTGGCCCATTGCCACTTCAACTTGCAAATTTTAATAGGCATACGTAATAGCTATAATACGTACGGAGAAGAAATTCAATGGCATACTTGAATCCAGCAACCTGCGACTGGGCCAGCCTGGTGGATATGGCCCAATTACCCTTTCGGAGGTAGGCCTAAGTCCAGCAGTGTACCTACTATTAAAATAAATAAATAGATATCTGGGATATTTTTGCACACTGTCATCTGACCCCAAACAAAGAAAAGCTTGTACTATGGCCAGAGACTGACACACAACACACACACACATGATATATGCACACACTACACCTACAATCCTAATCCCCGAACAAGGACTAACTCAGACATATATATTTTTACAAATTGACTGCCCCGGTGGCTCAGTTGGTAGTGAACCTACTTTCTGCGCTTGGGGGCGTGGATTCGATTCCCATCTAGGACAAACATTTGTGTGATGAACATTTGTGTTTGTTCTATGTCTGGGTGTTAATATCTATTTAAGTATGTATTTAAAAATATATATGTATGTATATCAGTCTCTGGCAGCCATATTACAAGCTTTGCTTAGTTTGGGGTCAGATGACCATGTGTGCAATAATGTCCCACATATTTAAATTTAAATTTACATACATACTTAAATAGATATTAACACCCAGACATATAACAAACACCAATTTTCATCACATGATTTTTTGCCGTGGGTGGGAATCGAACCTACGCCCCGAAGCGCAAAAAGTAAGTTCACTACCAACTGAGACACTGAGGCAGTCGAAAAGGCTGATTATGCTGTGTAACAAAGGTCCAATGAGTAACGGTATTCAAACATTAATAGAGTTGACGCGACATGTAGCTTGTATTTACAAAAGAAACCCTTTTATCATTCCAACGCAAACGAACTCCCCAGTTATGTACGTCGCAGGAATAAAGTGGAAACAGAATTATGTCCTAATAACTGCGCCCTATTGTTTTTTATGTAACAGGCTTGCGTTTGACCGCCACCTCGCCTGTTGTTAAGCGACGATGTGGTCAGTTTCACCCACTTATACATTCATTCCCTCAGGAACCGGACATTCAAAACACGTAAAAGTATCCACGGCCTTCCTTGTATGCAAAAAATATAGTTATAATAATAGGTCGGGGAGAAAGTCTTTTCGTATTTTGTATGTATAAAGTTGTAGTAAAAATCTTATCCGTTGTACTGTTTGTATCTGGTTGGTTTTGATACCATTAAAAAGATGACATTTTAAAAAAGGAATACAAAACGTAAAAAGCAATTTCCCGCCATTTTTCAATTGTTTTTTTGTTCGATAAAATGAGTGAATCTAACGAACAAATTCGATATATTGTGAAATTTTATAACAAAAAAGGGAAAAATGCGACACAAGCCGCGAATAAAATTTGTGACGTTTATGGACCTAATGCAGTGTCATCAAGAGTAGCACAATGTTGGTTCAAGCGTTTTCAGTCCGGGAATTTTGATGTCAAAGATGCAGCTCGCTCTGGTCGCCCTGTTACGGATAAAGTCGATGCCATTTCTGAAAAAGTGGACCAAGATCGGCATATTAGTAGTTACGACGTAGCTGAAGAACTGGGGATTGACCACAAAACAGTTTTGACCCATTTGAAAAAAACTGGGTATACAAAAAACTCGATATTTGGGTGCCACACGAGCTCACTGAAAGAAACCAAATGAATCGTGTACTCATTTGCGATTCTCTATTGAAACGTAACGAAACCGAACCGTTTTTGAAAAGATTGATCACTGGTGATGAAAAATGGATCACCTACGACAAGAATGTGCGCAAAAGATCATGGTCAAAGGGCAGTGAAGCACCACAGACTGTAGCGAAACCCGGATTAACACGTAATAAGGTGATGTTGTGTGTATGGTGGGATTGGCAGGGCATCGTTCATTATGAGCTTTTACCCCCGGGCAAAACCATCGATTCGGATCTCTACTGCCAACAGCAGATGAGACTCAAACAAGAAATTGAGAAAAAACGGCCGGAATTGATCTACAGAAAGAGTGTGGTCTTTCATCATGATAACGCCAGACCGCACACATCTTTGGCCACTCAGCAAAAATTTAGAGAGCTTGGTTGGGAAGTGTTAATGCATCCACCATATAGCCCAGACCTTGCACCCTCAGATTTCCACCTGTTTCGATCTCTTCAGAATTCTTTGGGTAGTGTTAGATTAACATCAAGAGAGGACTGTCAAAACTACTTGTTGCATTTTTTTGATCAGAAGTCCCAAAAATTCTACAGCAACGGGATCATGTCACTACCTACAAGATGGCAACAAGTTATCGAACAAAATGGCACATATATATTATAATTAAATGTAATTAAACTTGAAAAAAATATGTCTTGAATTTGTTTAAAAAATACGAAGAAACTTTTTCCCCGACCTTATATATATACTAAAAAACACACTTACTTTTTTCATCCGATGCAACTAATGCGTAAAATTCGGAGTCCGAATAATATTCGAATGAAATTATCACTCAAATTTTGTCGCCGCGCATACTAGCTTGGCAGGATCTATTCTATAGCTTGTGATGAAAACAAATCCAATTAGTTCATAAGTATAAAAAATATCTCAAAATTGATCTCATTGTGCCTAAAATATTAAATTATATATTATTCAGAATTAAGAATTCTAACTAGAAATAAGTATTCAAAAGATTTTGACTTGCATTTTTATGAGTTCCTATAAGTTTAAATTTTCGTTGTCGTTCGAGGTTTTAATAATAAATATTGCATTTTGTATTAACTTTAACATTTAATTCCATTGATAGTTTATCAGAAATATTCGAAACAAATTAGGCTCCCAGAGACCCCGTGCGAGCAGTTATGTGATTTACTACGCGCGAGTAATTAAAGGTTAATTAGCTACACTACTAGGAAAATCACAAAAATCTTGCATTAACCACAATCCTGCGACATACCCAACTGAAAATATCCCCAAGTGTCAACGAAACGCATTCGTTGGTTCAAACAATCATTTTACATGTTCGGAGGGCTACGAGAAACGCGAAAAGGGGCTGTAAGGGCCTTTCAAAGGGACACTGTCAAATAATAGAACAGACAACGTGAAAGATATGCAAACGATGTAGGTATACTCCGTTGATCTGTACCCTGCAGAGTGACAGCGTTGGGGAAAAGGCTTTAAGAATGGGTCGGAAGTTGGGTAATGTTTTATTACAAGTTTTTATTTAAGGTGCAAAGTTTGTGCTACTTTGTTTGTTTAGCGCAAATCTGGCCAGCTGAATTAGAACCAATGCCTTTTAACCGATTTTATTGAATTTTTTTATACACCTTTAGTTCGGGTGACAATACAATATGGATTACTAATACCGGATTAGAAGTTGAAGTGGCAGGGCACGTAGCACGCAGAACAGATGGCCGATGGGGCCGAAAGGTTCTCGTATGGAGACCACGGACCGATAAGCGTAGCGTAGGACGTCCACCCACTAGATGGATAGATGACCTAGAAAAGACCGCAGGAAAACGCTGGATACAGGCCGCTTCCAACCGGCCCTTTTGAAAATGATGGGAGAGGCCTATGTCCAGCAGTGGTCGTCCTATGGTCGAAATGATGATGGTGATATTACATGTCTCTTTTTATTTATAATTTATGAAGAGCATAATCAATCTTGTTCCACTGTGAAATCATTCAAGAGTTGTCTAGAGTATACACCGTCTATGGTTGTTAGTATTATCTGTATACACAAACAGAAAAGAATGTTTTTAGACCCTGCGTACCTTTCTAACAATGGGGAAGGTGACATTAAATTTTATAGATCGGGAAACTTTTGTGGAATGGAAACTGTGCCATATTTTTGTCTGGTCATAAAGTTGGAGTTATTTTCCTACTTTCATAGTTCATTTTAATATTAGGAAATTTGTTTCACGGGGCAATAACTTTTAATTAGCCGTAAGTTAACATATATATATATATAACTAGCTGCGCCCCGCGGTTTTACCCGCGTGGTGATGAAAATCAGAGATGATGATGATAAAAAGTAGCCTATGTGTTAATCCAGGACATAAGCTATGTATCTTCCAAATTTCATCCAAATCCATTCAGCCGTTTCTGCGTTATTGAGTAACAAACATCCATCCATCTATTCATACATCCATCCAAAATTTCACATGGTGTGATTAAATCTTGTTTTTTGAGTAGCTGTTAGTTGATAAATGAAATTAAATGAAAATAGTTTATTGTCCAGTTTGCATCCATAACTTATTACTATACTAAAATTATGTACAATTTTTTTTTTTAAATAACGATTAATTATTAATTCAAATTAATTTATTTCAGATTCACAATACGCATAAACACAAGTTAAATACAATAAGACAACAGTAAAAGAAATTAAATGTCAGACTTAAAAATTAATAATAAAATTAATACACATGAACACATACACATAAAAATTTATAATTAATATAAAGTAAATAAAAAATAAAATAAAAAATAGCATATTAACAGTGACAGTATAAAACAGTAATAGTAAGTGAACAGTATCTAATAAAGCTGTTTGAAATCTTAATAATTCCCAAATCTACGAAGCGCTTTGATTCCACTTTTATTGTGGGAACTGCTAGTTTGTGGAATGCACTGCCTGAATGGGTGTTCCCCGATGGTTACAATCTGGGTGTCTTCAAGTCAAGAGTGAATCGGTTTCTTCTAGGCAGGCGTGATCCACCGTAGGCCGCATCACCGTTTAACATCAGGCGAGTTGGCGGCCAAGCGCAAGCCTATTTCGCTATAAAAAATAAAGTTTATTTTTGTCCATTAGCTTAGGGTCCGACCACATAATGAATTGAATTAGTAGTACGGTGCCACTTTGCTACTAATGCAATGCTTGATTTGTCGTAGTCATATTTATAGGGATGATCCGGTATTTCAATAATATACCGGCTGTAAGGGAAACGTTTTTAACCGATTTCAAAAAAGGAGGAAATTCTATGTTGCACTGTTTTTTTGTTGTTGTTTTTATGTATGTTCACCGATTTCTCCGCCAATGATGAATTGATTTTTGTGATTTCTTGTTTGATAGGCCATACCTACTTCCCATAAAAAAAATGGTCCCATATAAATTTCTTCAAAATCGCAAATCAATCTTACAGTGCGGAATAACATTACCTAATAAAAAAAAAACTTTTGATAACGTTTTAATTTTCTATCGGAACTTATCACGCATTATAATTACTCAGGTAAAAAGGTACTTTCCGGTTGAAGTTTCTACCATGTTACAATGGCCGTGGTCACGGGCTGACTAACCTTTTTATGTTTGTAGCAATCATGATTACTATAATATTACCGGATCGTGTGCCATACACTTACCATAATATTTTTTTTATAGAACGCCTCTGCTCAGATACTGCATCGTATAATTGCAACGCATCATGTGTCCGGTCCCTAAAAGGCTAGTAAAAGACCTGACCACTCTCCATCCTAAGGTTGCCTGGAAGAGATCGCTCTTAGCGATAAGGCCGCCGATTGTTACACTAGTTTGTTTTGTTTAAAGCTGTTTTATCGTGTTATATGTTATTTGTGGTGTGAACAATAAAGAGTTTATCTACCACTAACTATGTTAGCCTTTAAAAAAAAACATATTAGAAATTAAATGAAATTACTCGTCCTGTAATAATATCAAGCTTTAATCTTTACATAATAAATTCAAAACGCCAACGGTAAACTTATTCATCTAAATTCTGAATAAAAAGTAAAGAAAACAGAAAACTTCGGCTTCTGTATCTGTTTCCTAAGAGACCCGAAAATCAATCAAGCAAACTTTGAATTAGCAACTTCGTGGTTTCTTTAATAAGACCTTTGAACAATCAGAGGTAGGCTTCATTAGTCCCTTTTTATGTCCTTCAAAACGTTTTCAAGAAATTGGAATTGATTTTGTGAAACGTTTGAGATTTCCTTTATGAATTGTATTTTAATAGAGGTCAAGATGAAAACTTGATATTGTAAAAAAAGCACAATAGCCTTTGAACATGCTTTTACAAGCTTCAATTGTAACAATAAACTATTAAAATTACTGAGCATCAAGAAATATTTAACATCTAATCCCTACCATATTATAAATGTGTAGATCAAATACCTTCACACATGACTTCTAACTAAGTAGAAGCAATACCAGATATCGGTTTAACTTGCAAAAATAATGCCGTTTGCGTGATTCAGGTAAAGTGTCGTATTTACCTATAATAGACGCACTTTTCATATTTGTGAAACTACGATCCATTTACACTCATTATTTTAGGAATTATTGAATACCTTATTACGTTTTTAATTATATTATTCGTAAAGTTTAAGCAAATTTACAATTTTTTCGCAAAACATCGTTTCAGTACGCAATCTATTTTCAAACTATGGAACTACAAATCTGACGGCTGTCAGTTTGTTTGTTTGTCCGCGCACATCTTTTAAACTACTAGAAGGATTTCAAAGCAGTTTCCATGAATATGTTTATAAAATACCTGATTGAAACATAGGCTATATTAATTTATGATAATAAATAGTAAAAAAAATTTTTTTTAATAATTATTTATAACGCCATCTAGCTTATTTTATAGTAATGTTGTCGTAATGACAGACTTCTACTCGCAGACATGGTAGGTAGGAAGACTGAAGCGGCTGTTGCCATATAATCTATATGTAAATAAAAATATAGATATTCGCCAAAGAACCAGAGTCACCGACATAGCTATTAAAATCTGCAAGTTGAAGTGGCAATGGGCAGGCCACATCGCTCGAAGAACTGTTAACCGATGGGGAAGTTGGTAAGGTTCTTGAGTGGAGACCGCGAACCGGAAGACGCAGCGTAGGTAGGCCTCCCACTAGATGGACCGACGACATTGTGAGAGTCGCGGGCATCCAGTGGATGCAGATGGCAGGATGTCGTTCAGTGTGGAGGTTAAAGGGGGAGGCCTATGTTCAGCAGTGGACGTCTTCTGGCTGATGATGATGATGAAATAAAAACGAATAGCCGAAATGTATGTACCCGCATAACTTCCGATAGACTGCACCAAATAGTTTTTTTTGCGTTTGTTATTTTCAGGACAGCCAACTGCTTTTGAAGAGGTTTTACAGTTTATTATGGCGTAATTTAAAGTACGTTTATTTTTGTATTGACTTCTGACTTGCTAATATACCAAGTCGACGGAGATTAAAATGAATACATTTTTTGCCAGGATCAAACTTAACACCAATAACAGACACGCAAAGTAGGTGAACTCGCGGCATCTAATCTGTTACTGATCTATGATTAGCAGCTATTTTGGATGTTATGGTGGTGAACGAAAGCGGTTTAGTTGTTGGAAGGGTCGAGGCGCAGAAGGCGGGCAAAAATTATTTAGAAATCATTGATTGGCAGTCTTTACGCGGAGTAATGTTAAATAACAGCGATTAATTATAGATACCGCTCCATGCTTCCTACTTACTATTTACTAATAATTCAATAATAACGTTTGTCATGCATGACATTTCGCTTGACTTATACCAATTTTTTTTCCTTATTGGCTCCATGGCTCCACACTTCCAACGTATTTAACCAGTGAAAGTAATATATTATTTGCTTGCAATATATTTGAAACTATGGACATGTCGGGATACCTGTATCGAGTCAGATTAAAACTAGACTAAAATCATACTATGACGATAGTATGACAATCCGCATTAAAATGGAGAGCAATAAATCTACAATCATGTCATATTTGTAGGTATTATCTATAAAATATTCAGTATAAATAATCCGATGGATTTGTGCCTATTTAAAGTTCCGTTCGTGTTCGTTAGTGTAACATTTATATTTGGATATGTCAGTCTAATCGTCCACCCACTAATTACTTTGCGCTACGCGTACGAAGTCGCGGGCATTAGCTAGTATATCTATATAACAGCTCTAAGCAGGCATTTTTTATGCCATAGGTGGCAAACAAGCAGACGGGCTCCCTGAATGTAAGCATTCAACGTCGCCTATGGATACTTGTCACACCAGAGGCATCACAACTATGTTGCCGACCCTTTAAGAATCTAATAACCCGCCTTTTGAAGTACCCCATGTTGTAGCTTCTCGGAAACACCGCGGTAGGCAGCTTATTATATTCTACATTTTGCAGGTGTGAAGTAAGAAAGATTGCGTGAATCGCAGAGTGTGCGATTTCCACTGATCTATGATTATGTCGATAAGATTTCAGGTGGTGGCGGCTAGTGCGATGATAAAACCGCGACACCGGCATCAGATCAAACAGTTCTTTAAAACAATTCCCGTTGTAAATGCGATAACAGATATAAAGAGACCCAATGTCTCTGCGCATGTTGAACGGTTGAGGTATTTTAAATTTCTAATCAATATGTTCCTCAGAAACGTTTTTATTTTTCTCATAGGATATTTTATACCCTTCACGATTATTACTGATGCGGATGTTAAATACTATAGGCACTAGGGTGCCTGTTATTATAGGCACTTGAAGGAAAACGTTGAGAGGAATCCGGTATGTCCAAGAACCTCAAAAGATCAAAGACATAATTATGACGTTCACGAACATGGACTGGGCATGGTGGATTTAGGAACGATCCTCTCTCTCTCGGAGACAGTCTGTGACCCAGCAGTGGGAACATGATAAGCTGACATATCATGTTCCCACTGCTGGGAAATGGTGATGGATGGTGGTGGAGATGGCAGGCTGTCGTTCAGTGTGGCTTGCTAAGGGGGAGGCCTATGTTCAGCAGTGTACGTCTTATGGTTGATTATGATATATCATTTAAGTTGGTAAAATATTATTTGTATTTGCTTCACTGTAACTGAACACTTGGCACTTACCATCAAATAAAAAAATCTGCTCGTATAGTAACTCAATTGTATAAAAGGCTCTTAGATTAGACATCAGTAGACAGATGATCTGTCAGAAGACACTGTCGAGTGATGGAGCGGAACAATCTACTGAAAGCATCGATCTATACGCATCTAATGATGCCAGATAAAGGCTTTTACACACGAGGGATACTATAAAAAACGACTCAACAAAAAAATTTCTCTTGAGACTATTTTGGCGTTGCACGTCTGGTGCATTGGCTAATGTCAAAATAAATATTGAGATTTTCAAGTTTTATTAGATTATCGACAAAGTCATCAAACAAGTCTGAAAACACTAATACGTACAATCGTCAAACCTCACATGAATATAGTACACACTCTAAAGTAAAACAACAATAATGAATACTGGCCAAGTGCAAGTCGGTGACAAATTTCTGTTCACCAAAGTTAAGCAAAGTTGGACCCACTAAATGGACCGACGATATTGTGAGAGTCACGGGCATCCAGTGGATGCAGATGGCAGGATATCGTTCAGTGTGGAGGTAAAAGGGGGAGGTCTATGTTCAGCAGTGGACGTCTTCTGGCTGATGATGATGAAGCAACGTTGACCGTCTGGACGTGATGATTAACATAACGTTAGGTTAAAAGAAAGATCGTATAGTTTGAGTCAAAGAGTACTTTTTAATATAGGAAAGTTTGAGTGGCGTAATGTCAATATTATTGGCCGCTTGAAGGGCTCTTACGTCAACTGGTCCCACTACAGAAAAGAGAAGTAAAAAGAACGGAAATGAGAAGGAAACTCTGTCGCCAGACATTATGACAGAACCTTGATTGAACATTCTTATTTATGTCAACGCGTCGAACTCCGCGTCACAGTTGCTAACTGATTTCGAATGACTGACGTTTCGTTTATATGGGTGCAACTGGCTACAACAAATTTCTTACAAAAATTCCTAGACAGCCATTCTAATATAAAAATTTAAAAAAAACTGTGAGTCCCGCCCTATATTGATTCCGCGGATGAGTTGACAAATTCATTAATTTTATTATACGTAGGACATACAGTTCTTTGAATTTTATTATATTTCTTTTGTCGAATGGACCGCTTTAAATTGAAAATTTGACCTCTGACATAACATGGCTATTGTTATAGGATAAAAACAAGTTTTTTTTTTTGAAGAGGCTGTTTTGCTTAGCGACTACATCGCCCTGTTATCCAACGCAACTAAATACTAACAAATAAACTAGGTACCTACTTAAATAATAAAAAAATACAAAACAAATACTAATATTATTGTCTGAGAAGAAGTAAAATTTTGTAACAAGACTTGTCATTCGACACACGTGAAGTTGTAAACTCCTGATCAACCATCGAAAAACTGACAGAGGCGTCCGATGCTTAACTTCGGCGATCTATTAGAAACACTTAGTCGAGCTATGCTACTATGAAGGATGCTATTATAGGATGGCAAGGTAAGGCTACTGAAAACACTGCAAGGCTACTAGCTGGAAGCTGATTAGTTCTGTCACTTTCACTTTTCTTGAGATATACATTAGAGTAACTAGGACAGACACAATTGCCAGCATAATTTCCACTATCGATCGAGCTCCACGATCCGAAGGTCCTCTCCAATGAACGGCATTATTTTTCAAGAATGGTTCGTGAAGCGGTTGAAATTAGAAAACATTGCAATTTCAACCGGGAGTATGGATTTAAGTTAGCGGCGTCGTGGAATCCCGTAGTAAGCAAATGTACAAACCGTGATGTAGGTAATAGGACTTTTACCGATACAGTCAGTGTTGTGTGTCGTAGTGACAACCCTGCAATTTTTCAAGATCAAGTGAGGGTGGGAGAACAAAATACCCGCTCTTCTCGCCGGACTCACCCGCAGTTTTCAGTCAGCTCGTGACCACGGCCATTGTGACATGGTCGAAACGTCGAGCGAAAGGTATCTATTTTTATCTATATTTAATAGTGCGCGATAAGTCCCGATTAATATTAAAACATGTGTTCAAATCGCGAAAGTTAAATATTATATTAAATATTACTATAATTTCCACTAAGCATTTAAATTGCGCAATTTCATACTTTATTGACATCACACCACTTTTAATTGTTTAATTAGCAACTACTCGTAGCAGCGCTCCGCAGATTCACGTGGACATCACCTCACCTAAAGAAGTTTTCACTTCAAAAAAGAACAAACACACATTTGTATTAGTAGGATTTTTATTCAAGCATGATTACATTAATTAAAAACAGCAATTGAAGAAATCAACTCGAACCTAGAAAATAACTGAGACAAAAGTTCTACTATTAAAATGGAAGCAGTTCAAAAGCCTAACGCTACTTCGACGGACTCGTTACCCTAACCAACTTAAAACTTTCAACCTTGTTATACGAAAACCGGACTTCATCTCTGGGAATAGGCTCCACAGAAATGGCGCAGGAAAGTTTGTAATTTCGTTACAGTATGTTTTCTATAGAATGAATAGTTGAATGCGAAGTAAATGCGAAAAGACTTGAGAGTTGTTATGCTGCATTTTGCGATGCAGGGATTGAGTTTTTTGCAACTTAACATCAGGCGCAGTGGCGGTCAAATGCAAGCCTCTAAAAACTAAAACTGTACATAATATTATGTACTAACCTGTTTATGGTCAACTTTTAGAAGCTACAACAAAAGGCGAGTTAATGGAGTCTTAGTGGGTCGGCACGAAAAACAATGCATAGAAGTCACAACGCGTAGAAAATTAAAGTCAATAAAAGTCCGCAGTTTCATATGTAAACATAGCTGTAAACAATTTATATCGAAACAAAACTATTTTACCAAAACCAACCGTATATTTATATAGTTACAGTTCAGTTCTCTAATGTCTGTTCAATTTGCAAAACATCGTCAAAACTCGTGAACCGTCGCTGAGCAAACGAGACGGCGATTATGTCTGAATCGCAAGTGAGAACTTATCTCCCGAGAGAAAGAGACAATTTTCTCTTTCTCTCCCGTTGGTCAGACCGTAGTTCGTTAGCCAAGTTGACGGCTCTTACAATGTGTTACGGATTGTGAAACTATCGCATGACTGTGGATCCAATCTGGCTGCGTATTGAGTCCAGCCAGATTGAGTATTGCCGCGATTAGCGCGTCATTGTGGTATCTTTGTATTTATTTGATCGAAGTGTCGGTAACGTATTTGTGATGCCTTTGGTGTTACAAGTGTCAATTGGCGACGATGACTGCATTGTCTGCTTGTTTGCCACCTATGGTATAAAAAATTTCATGTTTTGTCACTGCTATCTTATTCCTTCTGAAGACACACCTCAAAAAATTGGTGCTCTGAAATTGCATTACGCAATTGTTCAAATTACGTATTTATGAATATCTAAATGAATATCTACATAGAACATGTAGATTTAATATTTCCGCAACATTTCGCGAACGTTCCACCATCCTTTGCCTAAGGGAAGACAGGACACGATTGTTTCATTTTGTATGACATACTGACACACGTTACATTATATGCGTACATAGCTGAATGTAGGCTTCGCGGTACAATGGGTATAAATAAATTAGAAGGGTTTTTCGGATAAAATGGTTTGTCTTTATAATTCGTGTTTTTTACTTTTCCTTTTTTGTGGGGTACGAAAATATGTATTTCAAAGTAAGAATTATTGAACACTGTAGCAATATTGTTGTTTGAAAATAGCCGTGTTGTATTCATAACAGAAGCGAAAATGTAAATATATCTATATATACAGTGAGATGTAATATAATAGAGACGTTATAGGCGAACAAACTAACTCAAAGTGGCAACCGCTCGCCGCCGCCGTGGTGATCGGCTGAATTCGGCTTTGTTAGGCTTTGGTCGTCGATTATGCTGCGATCTCTATCACTCTCTCACACGACGATCTACACATCTCGCTCATACACTTCGTAGTGACAACAGCCGCCTAAAATATTTTTTTTTTGTTTTAGTAAAAAATACAGTAGGTATTTACGCGTGAAATGAAACATTTTTGTTGTCTCTCACGGAGCGTGTGTAGTTTGTGCAGTTTATAAAGACTCGGGAAGGCATTTTATTACAATGCTTTTTGCTATAACACTTAATTGGCTGCGATGTGTTGCACTGGTGACCACTTGGAGTGCGTGACTGAAAGACGGCTGTAACGAGTATGATAATGTACCTTGCATTCGTCTAGTCAATATGTTGGCGGGCACAACTTATCTACGGGTAAAAATATCTTACTCTATACAGGGCTACTGGTAATCAGTTAGCATCCTCTTAAGGGTGGCCTCATATACCTGTAACACCAGAGGCATCACAAATACGTTGCCGACCCTTTAGAACTCCTTTAACTCTCGGAAACACGGCGGAAGGTAGCTCATTCTATATTAAACAAGCTTTTAGCTTTAGCAAAGGCAATGCTGCCACTGTCACTTATTTTATCGTTTTCTACACTGAAGTGAGAATTTTTTCGTTTAGATTCTGTGGTTTTCTACTGTGGTGTGCAAAGCGAGACGCAGCAGCGCGCGGGCATTCGCTTTGATAAAGATCGCCGAATGCGGTTGAAACTATAGTCGGAGTAACCGGCCTAATCTTACGTGAGTAATTCCAGTGTAATATAAATAAAATGTGGTTTTCTACTCTTCAAGCCTCATTTGATACGTACTTATATTAATTTAAACCCATTAAGGAGGTTGACAAAAAAATACCGCCATCTTTTGGCGCGGCCATTGAAAAATAACGTCACTCATTTTATCGTATCCTACTCTTCAAGCTATTTCATTTGATATCCATATTAACAAGATTGACAAAAAATATACACCATTCGCCCTTCGACCAAAATAAAATGAGTGGACGGGCCCAGAAGAAGCGCATTTTGAAGATTACAAAATGAGCGCCAGCTCTCACTTCGTTTCAGTCGGTCTCGAGCCGTAGGAAGTGAAACACGAGTCTATTGTTACGCGATAACGAAACATCTGACAAAATAATGAATTCGTATGCTTTACCGAAGTGTAAATACACAAATAAAACCGATATCTATTTTTTGTAACAAATATACTGTAAATTTTTATAATTAGGTGTTGAATTATATGTCCGACGGTTTTGACACGTTTTTACTGATCAAGTTCAATGGTTAGGGCCCGTCCATTCATTTTATTTTGGTCGAAGCATTCGCCATGTTGTGGCGGCAGCCATTATGTAAATACTACAATATTGGGTATTGCATATTGTATTGTCATCAGAAATAAAAGGTGTATGCTCTGCTCGGGGTTTCTCTACGAGATCGAATCAGACATGAGAAGGTCCAGAGATGAACGAAAGTTACCGACATAGCCCACCGGATTAGCAATTTGAAGTGCCAGTAGTGCACATATCACGCAGAACAGATGGCCGATGGAGCTGAAAGGTTCTGAACTGAATGGAGACCATGGACCGGTAAGCGTAGCTTAGGATGTCCCACAAGATGGACAGATGACCTAAAAGAGACTGCAGAAAAACGCTGAATGCATGCCGCTTCCAACCGGCCCTTTTGGAAATCGATGGGCGAGGCCTATGTCCAGCGGTGGACGTCATATGGCTGAAATGATGATGATGATAATAGCAGTATAACATGCTTGTCCAATGGAAACATCCACCAAACGTAAACAGTCGCTAATTTCCTTATGGGCACTATTAATAGTAAGCTGATTGATAAAACAAGAATTATTACCTTATCTGCATTAACCTAACCATAAAATCTTACAACCCTGACCTATAGCTTTGAACAACAGCAAAAAGGGCGATTACAAATTAATAGTGTACCCAAAATTCACCATTAACAGAGCCTTCTGCCCACCCCTGGAATACATTATAGACACGGAGAAAATACAAAGCAGAGATGGCATTATTAACACGAGATCGCTGGTAAGGTATCTGTGGCGTAAGTTCAGCAACGGAAGACGAGATGCACGACGAGTGTTCGGATAGGTGACCGCAAATTACATTTACAACTGAGTGCTACCGTGCATAGGAGCAAATTAGATGACTTAGGCTGCGCTAAACAACCAGAAAACCAAAACGGTTCATTTTTTTTTACAATTAATTTTTAGGTCCTTAGTACCGCTTCTGGCAACTTTGGCATTGTTTGTGTGGATTCATAAGGGCACGTAATTACCAACATTGAACACAATATAAATTTTCAATAAAAGATGGTGCCATGTGCTCAGTTCAATTTTGAACAAGAGGTGGCGCCACTTTGTTTGCACTGAATCGTAATAAAGAGCACCTATCTTCCAAACAAGATACTAAAGCGGAATATCTAACTTTTACCCCGTGTGCAGTGCCTGGGGCTAAAAAGTGGTCAAACGGAAAACATTTTTACACTCGGGGCTATTTTGGATCTTTGATCGGGATCAGTCAGTGTCAGAATTGACAGAATTTTGACACTTGAAAGGGGTTATGACGCAAAAAAAAAAAACCTTTAAAAAAAAGCGTAGTCTATTTCCAATTTCCTAGTATGAAATTGGAAATAGACTACGCTTTTTTTTTACATAATTTTGACAAGTCGCGATGCCGATCAAAGATTCATAATAGCCCTGCAAGTCCCATTGAAAAAAAACTACGGAATATCTTTTAATATAAAGAAAGTATGACAGTATATTAATGATAATATTAAAGTATTGTATTGTATTTAAGACCTTTTTTCCCGTAAATCATGAATATATAAATCATCGTTATAAAAGGAGAGTCCCTACAACACAAATACTCAAACACAAAGAGCGCTATGCCATATCTTCTTTGTATCTATTCCGCGGTTATAGATCAACCATCATAAATTTATTGCAATCTTCTTCAGTTAATACTTTCAACTCTATGTTTTAGGCGGCAGAGTTTAAAATAGCGACGTAACAGCTTAGCGTTGCAAATTAAATTGATTGGGCGGTAATTCTGAGGCCAATATGAATAATTCAGGGGCTGGTCGATAATTTTGTTAACAAGAATGGGTTTGGTTGACTAGGAAGTTGATCGGTGATCTTGAAAATGTTATGATGGAATTATTCATTACTAGCTACGCCCCGCGGTTTCACCCGCGTGGTGATGAAAATCGGTGATGATGATGATGATGAAAAGTAGCCTATGTGTTAATCCAGGATATAAGTATTGTATATTCCAAATTTCACACAAATTCATCCAGCCGTTTCTGCGTGATTGAGTAACAAACATCCATCCATCCATCCATCCAAACTTTCACATATATGATACTAGCTGCGCCCCGCGGTTTCACCCACGTATTGATGAAAATCGGTGATGATGATGATGAAAAGTAGCTTAGGTGTTAATCCAGGACATAAGCAATGTATATTCTAAATTTCATCCAAATCCATCCAGCCGTTTCTGCGTTATTGAGTAACAAACATCCATCCATCCAAACTTTCACATTTGTGATTAGTGTGATTGCACTTTGAAAGGAAAGAAAAATATTTGAAACGATATTTCTACACTAATATTATAAAGAGGAAAGATTTGTACCTATTTTTGTATGTTTGTATGTTTGTAATGAATAGGCTCCGAAACTACTGAACCGATTTGAAAAATTCTTTCACTGTTGGGAAGCTACACTATCCCCGGGTGACATAGGCTATATTATATTTTGTAGCGAGGCCGAAGGCCGAGCTTACACTCGTGCGAAGCCGGGGCGGACGGCTAGTTTAAAAAAAAATTATTTATTAATAAAGGTAATTATTCGCTTACGTTTGGCGACTAAATCGTCTGATGTTAAGCGATGATGCAGTCTACGATGGAGCACGCTACCCTGAAGCTTATGCTTATTAAAACCTTACGAGTATTATTATTATAGACGTGTAACATATTGGTATGAATAAATAACTATGAACTATGAAAGAAACAGATCACTCGTGATTTGAAGATTACACAATAGATAAGTCTCAGCTTGTTAAAGTCGCAAGTGAATCGGTTGTTTTCTAGATGAGCGTGCACTGTTGCAACGAATTCCGCCAGCTTCCAGCTTAGCAAAACTTGAAAAAATTAGCTATCAGGAGCGTGTCAAGACACGCATTTGATAGGATTCCGTGTTTTCCAAAATTGTTTGTTTGAAGCCATTGGACTGAAGTTAACTCCTAGAAGACCTGATTGGTGAAGACATTTTAGTCTAGAAAATTAACCCTGACACTGAGTACGTCATTAGGATTTTGGATTATGCTCTTATCTCTTGACAACACAAAAAAAAACCCACTATGATCGAAAACATTTTAAATAAGTGAGTTTTTTTCATTTCCTCTTCACCATATATCCCATACTACAACTTTGAAATATTGTACATAATAATAATGTATTTTTTGATCAAAGGATTAAAAAAAACCATAAGGTATAATTTTACACATTTAAAATGAAGATCTATCATTAAGCTTAACTAATATTGGTAGTAATTAACGTGTTCATTTTATTAATTTAGGTATACAATACAACTAAAATAATAAAAATATATATTAAAAACACACATATGTACACCACACCTGGCAAGGACATGTGATACGGTTCTATTTGTACGATCATGTATGCTACTTTGTAGGTGTACTTATGTACCTATCATGTTCTGACAAATAAATATGTAATTTGAAAATTAAGGGTTTACATTTTATAAATTTTGGGTTACTGGCATGTAGAAGTTATGATCTATAATTCTGATGATTGGTTTCTTGTTATTAATACAAAAAATTACATGGTGTCATTTTTATATTATATAATACCCTTACAAGTAGGTACCAAGAGATCTATGCTTATGCTGCAAATGATATTACCATCTCTATAGACGTGAAAAAATTAGGCAGTACATTATTTTTTATAGTTTTAGGACAGCAATTTCCAACCAATAATGGCGCAATATTACTAGACGGAAAAAAGGCTTGCCAGCTAATAATATTCCTGGCAAAACTTAGCCTATCATTTCAGTTTAAATCACTCTTTACACGCAATAACGGTCTTTAAAATGAACCTCCTTCCTGCCTTAGATCATAAAGAGTCATAACCGAAATGGAGGCATCCCAAAGTTCCCCCATTTGGTTTATAAACAAGATTGATCAGGCAATCGTGCTGGCCACCGAATTCTGTCCGATTATCCGGTATGGAAACTTCGGTAACAAGCTTTAGATACAGTGGGAAAAGGTCAGTGTGGCCAGTAGTCACACCCAGACCAGAAAAACAAGGGTGTTATGCCTTAGTGCAATTATATTATCTGTCGTGTTCTAATGTTTCCATTTTAACACGCTTTTATTTGTTTGTTATATATCTATGTAACGGAATCTTTGAACGTGATTTACACCCCTTTCAAAACGACGGATTGGTTTGAAACTTTGCACACTTATCAAGGACCGATGACAATGCAATAATTTGTATAGTTTTTTCCATTATCCTTACCAGGATCTTCAGGATTAGCGATTTTAAAGCGTGTGTTTTAGTTTTTTAAACTGTGAGAATTATTTCATATAGGTATATATATATTTCAAGCCCCCTAAAAATTTAAGTACGGCTCTCACTTACTCATTTTTCAGGCACACTGAGAAACGATCTAATGTCCAAATGCAAAAAAGATCGATCTTCTAGGTGAGTTTGACTAAAGGCATCAAGCCTGGTATATAGGTGTATAGGTGTGATGTGGTTGCACCCACCATGCCTCATTCATCATCAACATCAGCCAGAAGACGTCTACTGCTGAACATAGGCCTCCTCCTATACTCTCCACACAGAACGATATCCTGCCATCTGCATCAAGTGGATTCCCGCGACTCTCACAATGCTGCATTGTTGCATTTTCCGGTTCGTGATCTCCTCCACTCAAGAACCTTTCGTGAGTTATCAGTTATAGTTTCTTCAAGCGATGTGGCCTGCCCATTTCCACTTCAACTTGCAAATATCTACGTTGGTGACTCTGGTTCTTTGGTCCTCCTTACCATATTAAAATTTAAACATCCCTTTCATACCGTCTTTTGATCGTACAATTTCAAGATTTCTTTCTGTATCCCTTTTACTGTGAGGGTCGGCTTCTAGGCTATTACGGGAAATTGCGTTCGGGTTTGAAGTGTCACATCTTGTCTGTTAGCATAATCTGGATGCTAGGGGCGCTGGTGTGCTTAAACGTATGCATGTTCAGACTTGAGATTCAATTAAGAGCCCATGCTTCGAGCGTGTTCTATCTCGTTTGCCCTTTTTTTAAAGATAATAATAAATTATTTATACATTAAATCTACATCAAAAAATTTAACTACTAATCTATAACAACCCCTACCAGTGGGAATTGTTCCCAAAATGCTGGCCCTATTACCACGTTGTATGGCAATGCTCAGTTTTTGAGCAAAGTAGAAGCTAGCGTCCAGGTCACGAGTTGCATGGAAAAGACTTGATGAGAAATCTTTAAAAAAAAGTTCCCGATCCCTACCGACCCATGCTTTCGACCCCAAAAGGCTCAAAAATTTACCCACTGTCCCGGGTACATTAATTTAACCTTACATTGAATTTTGACTTGCTCTCTCCGCTAATGAGAGAGCAAGACAAAAGTTAATGTAAGGTTATTATAAGAATGTTTTTGAGATTATGGTAATACACCAGGTTCATTGTGTGGCGTTGGTATTAGGGTAACTCCCATAGCATAAGTAAGTAGTAGTACCAACTACCAAGTACATAATAATGAAATTAAGAATGCTGCGTAAAGCAATTATAGGTTTAAACGATCTACTGCAATGAAATCAATAATTACCGTCCACGGTTCACGTTAATAAAATGAGGTGGCAGGCTTGCTACACTGTACATTTCCGTTTTTGTAAGATCTACGTGCTTGAATCCCAGTGAAATTTTTTGTTTAATGCCTAGTTTTTTTATTAGTTTTTTTTTTATGGAGTGTTTCCTCACAACGTGTTATCTATATATATTGTAACGAATGTTTTTTGTTGAGCCTCGTTGGTGCAAATTGTTTATTAGCCCATCATGAAATGTGTCTTGAATTCATTCGAAATGTTGTTTTACTATTGTACTTGGGTGATGATGGTTATTTGGTCACAGTATAACCTCTTTGAGGCTCAAGCTGGTACTTATTCTGTATAATTCTTGTTGACCTTGAAAATATATAAATGGGGAAATGGAGAAAATCTAAACAATCAAAAACCATTCATTTGCCGGTACCGGGGAAAATGGAGAAAGAAAGTCGCGATGAATAGAGATTAAACTTTAATTTTGTAGGATTCTGGCCCCAAAGGGTGTAAGTGGCCTACGCTGTCTGTCTATCTGTCTGTCTGTCCATCCTATGTTTTAATGGCTGTATCTTTCGAACCGTAATAGATAGCCAGTTGACATTTTCACAGCACATGTAATGTTACGGTAGATTAAGTAAGAAATAATGATTAGGTCAAAAAGTAAAAACTAAAGGGACAAACAACAAGCCAAACATACAACCAATATTATTAAATGGATTTTTGTAGTTGCTCTAATATGAAAACGGTAATACGTCCAAGCGTAAAACTTGCCATGATTATAGTTCACAATCTAAAGTAAAACAATAAATAATACATAATGGCCATGTGCAAGTTGGTAACAAATATCTGTTCCCCACCAAGTCACGTGGCGCATCGCGTGTCGCGTGGTGCTTGGATGGGTGTCCGAATGGGCGTGATGTTGTCCTTTTGGACAATTTTTTGTAATTTGTGGTAGTGCGGAACCCTCAGTGCGCGAGCCTGACTTGCACTTGGCTGCTTTATTTTTTAACCACGGTGGAACGAATAATGCCTTTGGGGTGGGGTTTTGTGTAAGTATGCGGTTGTTGTCAAAAACTTTCTCCAAAACGGCTGAAACGATTTGAATATGATTTTTGATTATTATTTGAAAGCAGACTTCCAGTTTTTCTGCATTTGCTAGAGGAAAAAGTCCTATAACATTAAGTCTGTCCTTATGTACACTATCATCCTGCCAAATTTCGTTAAAATTGACGTAGCCATTTAATCGCAAAAAGCGAACAAACATACAGAGTTACTTTTGCTTTTATAATATTAGGATTAGGATTTGTTTTTCTATTATTAATTTTTATCTTGTTAGACTTCAATGTTCAGACATATACTCGTATATACGAAATGCAACATGTAACTGCATTAAATAAACTATACCCCTATTCGCTGCATGCGGTTAATTGTCATTATGTATATATACATTTAATGTCTCTTAACAAAAATAACGAAACGTAATTTAAAAAAAAACATTAAAAAATTTACCCTTTTTTTCGCAGAACTATTTTCAAAGGATCCATATTCGCTATTTTCTTTGAGAGATATCTCAGAAGGCAGCCCGTTTCTGGAAAGAGAAAGAGATACATCCGATTTTGAATGGAGCGCTTGGAAATATTACATACAAACGTCATGGCTTTATCTCATATTCCAGTTTTTAGTATCAGAAATCCTAAGGAAATTCGTCACATCGACCATTAAATACTGGTATATATTATCCAGCATGTTATTAATATTATTTAACATGGGATTTGTTCAGTTAATAATCATTTTAATTCAGCCTATAATATATTTCATTCTCATTATTTGTGGAGGAAAACGAATTAGTATATGGGTAACAGCTCTCTCGTTACTTTTGTGCTACAACTTCTTAGGGTTTGAATATTATTTTTGGAAATTTTTGGACGATGAAAGTGTTCAAGATGAAAAGGTATCTCTCCTAATAACAGGCATGCTGTGGATTGAACTGAGATGCATCAGTTATTGTATAGACTTTATTGAAAGGCAAGAAAAGGTTATTGAATCTGGAGAGAAAAAACACAATGAAAATGTACTGCAAGCCTTGACGAATTTGTTCAGCTATGTTTTGTACCTGCCTGTATTATACACTGGTCCGATAATTTTGTATGAAGATTTTGAACATAGCTTCCAGAAAAAAAGAGAGCAGCTGTGGACAAGATTGAAGAGGTTCACTGTGGATATAATTATATTTATAATTTATTCAGTTCTGCTGGAATTAGCTTTACACTTTATTTACTTTAACGCTATGCGTAGCAACATAAAGGTATGTTTTTCATTGTTTATTTATTTAATAAAAGGCTTGCGTTTAACAAAAACACATTATGTTATTTTACAGGGCTATTTTTAATTATAAAGGACTCCACAGTGCTATAAACACAACAACTATTGTGATGTAAACTTTCACAAAAACAATTGTTTCACAAAAAAAGTTTGCATGTTTTTTTGCATTGTATTCCGTAGTTTCAAGAATCTACCCAAACTCCTTCTCATGTAATTTGAGACCGCGTAACATTATTGCCATTTATATCCTCTATTTGAAAATTTTGTTTTTTTGTAGCAGAAACTACAAATAAAATAAAAGACATGAAACAAACGTTGATAAGTATGATGTAGAGAAACTGCCAGTGTTGTTTTTGATCAATTAACAGTAACCCTGTATAGACAAACTTTTAATGAAGAATTATTTTGTTCTTGACATAATTTTTTGACGTGATAACGTCTTATAGTTCATAGTTATTTATTCATATATCGGAAAGATACATGTCGCATACAGATTATTATTAACGTATGATCATTAGATATTCCTACAAATTATAAATAATTAAGTATATAATTACATTATAATAATATAATTTAAATATAATATAATTTAAATTAAAAAAAAAGATTTTTTTGCGTTCATCGTTTTATACCATTTATTGAACATCATTTTATACGATTTTTTACTATAACTTAAATTTCTTTAAAGTATTTTATGTATATTTTTTTTTTTTATAAAATACTTTAAAAAAATGAAATTATTAATAGCATTAACAAAAATTAAAACACTTAATACCAATAAATAATAAAAAAACTAAAAATTTAAGTTATAGTAAAAATCGTATAAAAATGGTGTTCAATAAGTGGTATAAAAATGGTATAAATCGATGAACGCACAGACGCAAAAGCATGACTCATTTTCACGTTCCGCCTGAGCCGAGCGTGCAAGCGAGAGTGCGGAACAAGCGATAGAGATGCACGATCGGCCTAAGCTTTCGGCTTGCGTCTCAAGTTGTGTTGTGTTGTGACGCATACGTTATCACGTAAAATTATCGTCCGTAAACCAACTTCAATCGCCGCTTTATTCAACCGCCAAGCAGTAGTGTGTAAACACTACTGTGTTCCGGATTGAAGGGCAATGTTTCCAGTGAAATTACAGGGCCCACAGAGATCTGACATCTTATATCTCGGGGTGACGAGCGCAGTGCATTGCCATCTAGGGTTTTGAACTGTTGAAGTTCAAAATTCTGAGTGGCGTTGAGCTGTTATGGGCAAGCGTGAAGGCGAGCGGCTTCGCTCGTCTCGTCAATCAGTATCATAAAAAAAAACTTTACAGACAACCAATTTTTTTAATATTTTTTTTCAGCTGATTAAACGATTACCTTCGGCTGCAATTGCTGGAGGTGGTCTTTGGATGGCCTTTGAATTTCATACTAAATATGTAATATTGTATGGTACCTCTTCCGCATTTGCTCGTCTAGACAACATGCAGGCACCACCAACACCACGCTGCTTAGGAAGAATTCATGTCTACTCAAATTTTTGGAGATACTTTGATGTAGGGCTTTACAAATTTCTGTTGAAGTGAGTAATATAATAGAGTTTATTATTTAATTATGGTTGTACAGAGTAGTACAACCCGGTTGGAGTACACCCCTATCTATGTGGGAGATCTTGTCCAATAGTGGACGTTAATTGGCTGATGATGTGTGTGTGTGTGTGTGTGTGAGTGTGTGTGTGTACAGAGTAGCCTCCCACTAGATGGACCGACGACATTGTGAGAGTCGCGGGCATCCAGTGGATGCAGATGGCGTTCAGTGTGGAGGTTAAAGGGGGAGGCCTATGTTCAGCAGTGGACTTCTTCTGGCTGATGATAATGTACAGTGTAAGACAAGGCTACTTTCAGAGCTGGTCCGGCTATATCAAGTCATAACGGCACAGGTCTCTTTTCGTTTGGAAAACAGTCGTGAACGAGAGTGTTTTCCAAGGAATCTAAAACGCATAGTAATGCCATTTTGAGCATTTTATAGGTATTTTAATAACTTAGAAAAGAAATATTAAATTGAATAATTTAAAGACTCTGAGAATTACTTTATTGTACTTTTTAATATGTAAAAAAGGTTTTATTTTACAAAGGGAGGTGCCTTTATTAAGTTAACAAAATACAGCCTAAAATCAGTGCCGTAACTAGCCTTTTATGCGCCCTGTGCGAGCTCCTATAACTGCGCCCCTCCAGAGTCTGCGCCCTATGCCTGGGCGCCGCTGGCACAGCCCTATTTACGACACTGGCTAAAATCAACACTACAAAAACTTCACAAGTCGAAATTTGTGCGCCGAGCCTACTCGGGTGCAATCGAGACCCACGTTTTGTGATATAAATATAAGAAAGTCACTCGATTTTCCTGTTTTAAAACCGACATTGTTATTCCTTGTTTCTAATGACGTGTACAATTTTATGTTCCAGATACATTTATAAATCTTGTTGCGGTACATTATGCAAGTATAAGAACCTGTCAAAAATTGTATACAAACTAATAGCATCTTTCACTACATTTGCATTCATATTTTTGTGGCATGGAACTGCTATGCACATATTTATTTGGTCTATTTTGAATTATACTGGTATTTTATTGGAAAACACTGCTAGAGCTGTTTCAACGACAGTGTGGTATAAACATTTCAAAGAAAGAGTATTAAAGACGGATGCTATGGAAGTCAGATTCATTGCAGGTCTTTGTGGTCCATTATTAGTAACTTCAGGGATTTCTAACTTTTATTTTTTAGGAGGGACTGAAGTTGGTCATTTATATGTAGGACTGTTAGAGTGGCCAGCACTGCACAATATTTTGCTAGTGTTATTAGGTGCTTACTGTTGCTGTCATGTTTCTATAAGTTTGCTTAATACGCCTTCAAGAACCGACATAAGGAGACGTGGTGTAAAGTCGTGATTTCTTACCTACTAATAAAAATAATCTGTGATAGATGTTTGTTTTATTGTTCTATGGAAAATATTTGGAAAATATAATATATTAAGACACTTAGGGCTACATTGAAATGAGTATCAAACCGTTTAATATACCCAAAATATTCTGTGTTCCAAAATTCAAGAGGTCAATTATGATGACTGTCCAAATATGTTTTTTTTTTTTTTTTTTTTATTGCGGCTTAAATTGCATTTGACTGCCAACGGTTTGATGCGGTCTACTAAAGAGCACGTTTGCCTAGAAGAAACCGATTCAGTCGTGATCATCAGCCTATCAAGTTCCAACTGTAAAAAAATCACAGAAAATTACATTGTCAGGGTTGGTCCCATAGTAAAATTCGTTTTTAGACAAGAGTACATTGATCTTCTATGGACTTTGTTCCACAGTTTCGTGTAGCCCATTACAATAATATACAATATATTTCAAAGTAAAACCAGAAGCAAATGGCTGATATAATTTCTCCGAGCTTCAGCCACAATCGCTGGCCGTAGCAGAATTGCCAATTAGGCATGAACAATTCAGTTTTTAATTAGCTAAGATTGTTTAATAAATAGGATTTTGTTTCTAATTGCAAATTTATTAGTTACCAATCTCTTGATGGTGTATTGCCACAGAATAAGTATTATAATATGAGAGTGCGTGTGCACTCTAACAGAACATTTAAAAATATTCACCGTCGCTTTTTCCACTGGAAAGAAAAAGGATTATTTTTCTATTCTGTTGCTTTGTCGCTAAAATAACGTTTGGTTTTATATATAAAAATTTATTGTTTTATAATTTCAAAAATCCACTGCGACAATAATATGAGTTTAAGATCTCGACCATAAATAAATTGGCGGCCAGTTTTTGTCTCCTATATAGACGTTTTCTTTCCTTTTTGATTTAGAAGAAAGCATTTTTAATGTGTAATTTAGTGTGAAGTTTGACTACATCTTTTCCACTAAAATACCTCTACTTAGTACAGAAACGTTATCAAACTTGTGCATGATGTTTATTTTTGTCTCATCATCATCAGTCAGAAGACGTCCACTGCTGAACATAGGCCTCCCCCTTTAACCTCCACACTGTACGACATCCTGCCATCTGCATCCACTAGATGCCCGCTACTCTGACAATGTCGTCGGTCCATCTAGTTGGAGGCCTACCTACGCTGCGTCGTCCGGTTCGTGGACTCTACTCAAGAACCTTTTTCCTCGTCGATTATCGGCAAATAATAAATTGACAGAATAAAAAATCATTGCCCGATATTTTTGAAATCGATGTCCTGATAACTTGCGATGTAATGCGCAAACTATCCCAAAATATTTATGTATACTTTAAGTCAATATCTTCGCAGTGTTTGAGACAAGTACTTTGGCGGAAACTGGTTATTTATTGACTCATGTACGCTGGCCCTGACGACGCCTTGGCACACATTTTAAGTTCGTCATTAAATACTTCTGTGATCTGCCGCTGTTGGATACTTACTAATATTATAAATACGAAAGTTTGTATGTGAGTATCTTTGTCCACGCTTAACTCCGTAACGCTATAAGCTAAACGGATTTGAATGATATTTAGTTTGGTTTATATCCTGGATATTAATCAATAGTTATAATATTATACTTCCACACCCACATTTTATTCCGAAAACATTCATGGTTCTTTTTGCCAAGCGCTCGCAGCGCTAGTATACTATAAAGGGTTACGCAGAAAGAGTGTACTGAGCCAAAAACAGAATGAAAACAGCTTTTCGAGAGTGAATTACCGTTTCCTTTGGAACAACTGTTTTGATTGCAATTTAAATGTTGTTATAATTATTTTGAACCCCTTTCTATTTAGTGATAATTACGGAAGGAACACGAAGGAAATAAAAGTGTTCCTAAGTGTTCCGCGAAGCCCTGTGTTAGAAAAACCTTATAAACTGTGACTCACGAAACACGAATCTAGTCAATTCTAACGCTCATTTAAAATCTCTCATCGCCTAAAAGCAAGCTCAAAGGAAACCTCGCACTAAAGGGTATGCGACAAAATTTTGAAATCCAGGTGAAAATGGCGTTCGCCGCTTGAAATACAATTCACGTCGTGTATACCAATCAGCCACTGTGGCTCGGAATACCACTCTCCGAGGTGCATCTCTGCCATAGATGAGAAATTGCAGAACAACCATTACCAGAAATAGATGCACCCCGTCATCCTACAGCAACCCAATATCAAAATACAGTGGCATATAGTTTTTTTATGATACTGGGTGACGAGACGAGTGAAGTCACTCACCTGATGGCTATTCACGCTTGCCCGTAACAGCTCAACGCCACTCAGAATTTTGAACTTCAACAGTTCAAAACCCTGGATGGCAATGCACTGCGCTCGTCACCCCGAGATATAAGACATTATCAAATCTCTGTGCCCTGTAATTTCGCTGGAAACATTGCCCTTCAATCCGGAACACAGTAGTGTTTGTACACTATTGCTTGAATAACTGGCAAAGGTGTGGTACTTTCCCAGGTGGACCCCTGCAAAAGAGTCCCACTACTACACACATAGTGGATGCAGATGGCAAGCTGTCATTCCGTATGGAGTTTTGAGGGGGAAGCCTATGTTCAGCAGTGGACGTTTTCTGGCTGATGATTATGAAGACTTGCAGCATTGTCGATGCTTTGCGAGCTCGGAGAGGTACCAGGCTGTCTAGTGTTTTTTTTTTATATGCTTTAAAATTTAAATGCATTGTTTTTTTTGTTTCAAAATTATTAACTTTCATGTTACCTGTCTAAACAACGGTTCATGCCAGAAATAGCAGCACCCCGTGATTTAACCTGCAACAATAACCAATAACCTATTGTCAGCTCAGGACAAGAGAGCTAAACTGACCCGACACTACACTGAGGACATCCCAGACATCAGCTTGTACGAGATTAGAATGGCTCTGAAACAGCTTAAGAAAAACAAGGCGCCGGGTGATGACGGAATCACGACAGAACTTCTGAGAGCGGGTGGAAAACCGGTACTTTTGGTCCTCCAGAAGTTATTTCATTCCGTCATACTCGAAGGTACAACGCCTGAAGCATGGAACAGGAGTGTGGTGGTGCTCTTCTTCAAAAAAGGTGATAACACCTTGTTGAGAATTAAAGGCCCATCTCACTCCTGAGCCATGTGTACAAGTTGTTGTCCAAAGTCATTACGAACCGTTTTCGAAAGCAGGTTTGATGACTTCCAGCCTCCTGAACAAGCCGGTTTCCGTAAAGGCTGTAGCACTAAAGACCACATACATACGCTCCGCCAGATTATACAGAAGACTGAGGAGTATAATCGGCCATTATGTCTAGCGTTTGTCGACTATGAAAAAGCCTTCGATTCAATCGAGACCTGGGCAGTGTTGCAGTCCCTCCAGCGTTGTCATATCGACTATAGGTATATCGAAGTGCTGAAGTGTTTCTATAGAAACGCCACCATGTCGATCCGATTACAGGACGAGAGCACGGAACCAATCCAATTGCAGAAAGGCGTGAGACAGGGAGATGTTATTGAAACTGTTCACTAACGCATTGGAGGACGTTTTCAAGCTCTTGGACTGGAACGGATTTGGCATCAACATCAATGGCGAATACATCACTCACCTTCGTTTTGCCGACGATATAGTCATCATGGCAGAGTCGTTGGAGGACCTTAATACAATGCTCAGCGACCTCAGTAGCCTTTCCCAACAGGTGGGTCTTAAAATGAAGACAAGACAAAAGTCATGTCCAATGTCCATGTTGTACCCGTACCGGTAATCGATGGGAACGATACTCTCGATGTTGTTGACCATTACACCTATCTTGGACAGATTGTTCAGTTAGGTAAGTCCAACTTAGGCAAAGAGGTCGCCCGAAGAATCCAACTCGGATGGTCAGCGTTCGGGAAATTGCGTGACATCTTCTCGTCCAAGATACCACAGTGTCTGAAGACAAACGTATTTGACCAGTGTGTGTTGCCAGTGATGACATATGGTACTGAGACGTGGTCCTTAACTGTTGGCCTTTTGGAAAAACTCAGAGTCACACAACGGGCAATGGAGAGAGCTATGCTTGGAGTTTCTTTGCGCGATAAAATCCGAAACGTAGATATTACGAACCAGAGTCACCGACATAGCTATTAAAATCTGCAAGTTGAAGTGGCAATGGGCAGGCCACATCGCTCGAAGAACTGTTAAACGATGGGGAAGAAAGGTTCTTGAGTGGAGACCGCGAACCGGAAGACGCAGCGTAGGTAGGCCTCCCACTAGATGGACCGACGACATTGTGAGAGTCGCGGGCATTCAGTGGATGTAGATGGCAGGATGTCGTTCAGTGTGTAGGTTAAAGGGGAAGGCCTATGTTCAGCAGAGGACGTCTTCTGGCTGATGATGATGATGGTGAACCTAATATCAAAATCAAATAATTATGTTAAAAAAGTGACATTTATTTTAACTGACCCAATAATAAGGGTATGGCAATCACTAAGGATAAAACATGTTAAATACAGATCAAGCCACTCCAACAATGAGTGTGTCCGTTTTCATCTAAATTTTTCATCACAGGCGCATTATTTTTCACATTCCAGTCACTCAATTTAAAAACGAAGGCCGTATTAAAAATTAAATAATTATTTAGTTCCCTTTTATCTCAAAATATCGTCTGATTTTATCTCACAGGCCAATAATTTTTATTTTTTTAGGACCTAATAAACACCAATAATTATGAAAACGCAGTTCAAGTTTGCAAACAATTGCTAATACTAGAAATTCTAGTTCAATCACAGGTGGGCTGCGTTCAAAACTTTGTCAATTTTGAGCAAAGGTACTTACTCCAATCGTGTACTTAGCAAAACTCTGCATCCATTGAAATCGTACGTGTGAATTAACGTAGCCTCGGGTTGGGGATAAGCACGCACGAACTTCATTTTTTTGGTCCCGAAATCTAGTGAGGAGTTCTTGGGGTACGTCTACATTTTCATTAATTTACTGGCACATTTGTTTACCTAGGATGTAAGGAATTACAAAGACTAGGTATAAATTCACAATAAGCATAAAATGTCTTATAATGTTTTCATCTTTATAAGAATACTTTAAAACCCACCAGTATACTGGGTTACGCGGAAAGGGTGTAGCCTAGAGCCGCTCAACATGTCCAAAGACGTAGGGTCTCTCTGTATCTTTTATCGCATTTATAACGATGAGTGTTCTTAAGAACTGTTTTATCTGATGCCGGCGTCGCGGTTTTATCATCGCACTAGCCGCCACCACCTGAATATTCATACACATATCATAGATCAGTGGAAATCGCACACTGCGATTCACACGATTTTTTTACTTCACAACTGCAAAATGTGGAATGAGCTACCTTCTGCGGTGATTTCGAGAAGCTAACATGGGGTTCTTTAAAAGGAGAGTTAATATAGTATTAAGGGTTGGCAGCGTAATTGTGATGCTTTTGGTGCTACAATTATCCATAAGTGACGGCGACTGCTTAACATCAGGCAGCCGGTCTACTTGTTTACCACCTAGGGCATTAAAACCCATATGTTTTAACTCGATATTATTTAAATGTAAGATATACTTAATCTCTAGGATTTGTTGTCTTGTTGACATTTGACTTACTGCGTTCAATTTTACCTGTACCTTACCACTTTAAGCAGCTTCTCGTGGTTTTATTGGCTCGAGATGTGATAAATAGCCCGTCCTCGCGGATGCCCCGCTCTTCTATAAAATTAACGTTACTGCCAAATTGATGGTAGTTCTCCACCATTTAGGCCAATTGTTTAAAGTTTAACTACCCTGTGAAGTTTTGTAGATGTTTAGGGGCCTAAGTCATTAATCTAGATGTAGTTAAGTTTAGTGCTACACTTAGTAATATGCTGGACAATGTTTATACGTCTTAAAGTAAACTGATTGAATTTAGAAAAGGGCACGAGTGCGAAAGCAGATAGGTTCATCCTACTCTATGCGCGCAATTTAATCAAGACGTAGGTCAATAACTTTTTCTAATCAATTCAACAAAAATTCGTGTGTATTAATGACACAGTATGATAAACGGTTTAAGCTAACGTGTAATATTAATTTGTAGAGACGAGTTCATAACCGATTTCGAATTTATAAGAGCAATTTTTTTATGGAATACACGCAGTAAAAAAATGTCATAGTGCTTTTAGAATTTTTTTCGACTTGCATTATGCTTTTTTTTTTCATATTCAGATTCAGATTATTTTATTTCTTTTAAATAGTACAAAGCCTAAAATATTAAAATTACCAAGTATTTAGTCTCATATAGACCCTATCGTTCAAAGCACAGTAGGAATGAGGAGAATAGTTATAAATCAAATTTTATCATCATCAATTATGACCAAAATGTATCATTTGGGTCATAATTACATTCAGGTGATTTTAAGAATTCTAGCGCGTGTTTATATTAAATCTGAAGCATTACCATCCAACTTCTCTGGGCATTACACATTATGGCAGTTGGACGGTTTGTACCCGGAGTAAAATTTTAGAAATACATATGTTATGTCTTAATTACATTTGAATTTATTTTAAATTGTTTAAATTGTTAGATATACATTGAATTGAAATAATAAAGCAGTTCGGGTAATTAGTATATTATATTATAGCTTGTAGGTAATAATAATGTACCGTTTAGTCACTAGAGAAGACTTGAAGAGCTTTATGATCTCACACCGTCAAAAAGCTCACCCCTATATCTTGCAAAGCTGGAAATCCTACACCGTTCAATTTTTCTGCTCCTTTATTTCGCGGACCTGCAAGGTGTGAAATATCCTTCCCCCAAAGGTCTTCCCGCCAGGTTCCAACATGAAGCGTTTCAAAAAGGGTGTCTACAACTACCTCGTCGGGCTGGCAAAGCACCGTCAACACCGCTAGTGTTGCAAGTGTCCATAGGCGGCGGTTTTGCTTACCATCAGGCGGACCGCATGCTTGTTTGCCGCTCTTTTTATGTAAAAAAACTACCTCAACTATTACACGAAAGTGTTATTAGTGGCTTTTTTTTATTTTTATTTTTTTATGATACTGGGTGACGAGACGAGCGAAGTCGCTCGCCTGATGGCTCATCACGCTTGCCCATAACAGCTCAACGTCACTCAGAATAACAACTTCAACAGTTCAAAACCCTGGATGGCAATGCACTGCGCTCGTCACCCCGAGACATAAGATGTCAAAACTAACAGTAATTTGCTTTTGTTTACGAACATTATCATCACACGCCAAATTTCTAAATGCAAAACGATAGCCATTCATAATCAAGTCTATTTGTTTTAAGAAAGCCTAAATTTAGTCAATTTCTAAACCTTACCCAAGTCTCGACATCCAAAACCTTGTCCATATTTGGTATCTAAACTTCAACATACATTGAACTAGGTAGACATATTATGTAGCTAAGGTTACCTTGATCGCAGGCAGGTCACGTTTCCATCATAGATCTAGTCTATCCTGTAGGGATAACGGCTCGATTCCAGGATATACCAGCTCTAGATTGTTAATACATGTTTGATAGCTCGAACGATCGATTGGAAACCCTCACATAGATTGTAAAAGGATTATTGTAACATAAACTGCTGGAACGAATATTTCACATAACGATAACTGGTTTTAAAATAGTTGATTGAATCAGGCGATACTTTGCGGAATATCAGCTTAAAACAGTTTTTGATTGACGAAAAAAAAACAGTTTTGGTTTAAAAATGGTTTTCGTAAGTTTTATTTTTATTTTTTTAACGCGAATAAGTCTGCGTTTGACCATCTACTCGCCTGTTAGTAAGCAACGATTTGGTCGAAGATACATATTCACTGTCGCCTTGAAAAGGCCCAAATTATATCTCTCAGGAAACAAGGAAGCCGGCAGGTTGTTCCAATCTTTGGCCCATACCTTTGTATAGAACATGTAAAACATTTTTTGTGTCTGTCTATCCAAAGGCATCGGCCAGACTTCCACCTCAGCTACCTCAGTCATGTTCTTATATTTTTTTATTCATTATTAACGTGAAATATTTGTATATAGTCATAGATTTAGTATGATAAATGTCAAGTAGAAAAGCTAAGAAACAGTAAGATGCAAAGCACAATAAAAGTATTGTACAGCAAATATAAGAAAAAAAAGTCCTTCAATTCTGAACAAAAATTTCGGAGACTTGGCTTGTCAGGCGACCCGTCAGCTTGTTTACCACCTATGGCATAAAAAACAGCAATAGTTAACAAAAAAACATTGTATAAGTTAACAAAGGGCACATACCCCGGAGACTATGGAGTTGCACAAAACACAATTTAAAAAAAACATAAATATATGACTGCATCCTCTCAAGACGAACCTAATATTTTAAAAAAAAAAACATACGGATGAACACCTTTCCTCCTCCTTTTTGGAAGTTAGTGATAAAATATATTGTTTTTTAAAATATAATAAGTTATTCTTGGTATGTCATTTTTTGTTTTGAATATTTGTGAAATATGATCCCAGATTCCCCGAAAATAAAGTTGTTTATTAACCTGAAATGATACGTGTAATACAAGAAGGTGATAGATAAGTTCATACAGGCTCTTGACACCCTTATACCAGAGTTTTTAGGCCGCCTGGAGGCCATTGGAGCCCATTATTGTAGAAATAAAATCACTACAAGCAAAGTTCCGTGTAAGTATGTGTAACAAATATAACTTGTATGTGAAATAAAGTATGTTTGTACATGCAAGATGCACGTGTTTGCTTATGCGGAGTCAGTTTATACCGCCAAGCAATGATGATTATCTTTGCCGCCAAACCTACGGATTTAGACAAATGTGTGAATTAAAACATGTTCTTCCCAAAAAAACTGAAAGATGAAATGACTCAGGGCAAACTACAAAAAGCAGTAAGTAAAAATTACTTTGTACAACGTACGTCACACAATGGCCAATGGAGAGAGCTATGCTCGGTTTCTTTGCGCATTAGAATCCGGAACGTGGATATTCGCCAAAGAATAAGACTCACCGAGATAGCTATTAAAATCTGCAAGTTGAAGTGGCAATGGGCAGGTCACATCGCTCGAAGAACCGATATCTGATAGGGAAGAAAAATTCTTGAGTGGAGACCACGAACCGGAAGACGCAACTTAGGTAGGCCTCCCACTAGATAGACTGACGACATCGTAAGAGTCGCGGGCATCCAGTGGATGCAGATGGCAGGATGTCGTTCAGTGCGCAGGTTAAAGGGGGAGGCCTATGCTCAGCAGTGGAAGTGGACGTGGATTAATTGATCAATAATATCAGTATTTAAATATCTTTACAGATTAATGCAGTCGACATCTTCTGGCTGATGATAATGATTATATTGTAATAATATGCATTTTATAACACCTATCAATCCTGAACGCCAACCAGAACAAACGGCATAGATATTACGCTGTGCCTAAATAAATCTAACTCTAACTGCCGTTATCGAGATTAACTCGAAGTTATTTATTACATCGATATGTTTTGTTAAGCCACACTGACAATTTGTGGATGGTTAATGTAATTAAATGCTGTTTGTAAACGGTTTGACCTAAACGGTCGACTTTGATACGTCATTGGCGTCAATTTGTAAGATAACACTATCTAATGACGCGTTCTAATAGAAGTTGGTTTAATACATAATTGTCATTATAATTTACTGGGAGCTCCCCGCGTAAACTACCACGTAAACGCTCCCTTTGACATTTATGGGACCACGCAACATTAAGTGACGTGACACATAAGCATATGAGTTTTCTCGCCATATAATTGTTGCCTTTATTTACTATGTACGTCATAAGGACATTCGACCTTCATAGAGTGATTGCAGTCAAGTCACATGATCAATGAAAAATATATTTTTATTTAGCATTTTTCTGAAAATCGGGACTTTAATTTTAAGTTTTTAGTAATTAAATAATTTCGAAAAATCTTCTAGTGTTACTCTATTAAAGTGAACCACTTTAATAGAGTAATTGACTGTATTAAAAATATATTCATGCTGGTGTAATCCTAGAAGATTTTTTTGAAGAGGTTTGGGGTCAAGACATTGGGCCCTTGGAAACTGGGAGATATTCGTAATTTTCAAAAATCTTTCAAAGTGCAACGTGACCTAACTGTTGGCGTATATTTGGCTCAAAGATAATATATTATTGATCTGGCTCAACGCAAGCTATACCAAAATTTTAATTCTGCGCCAAGATGCTTAAGTATACGCTGTGAACCGCTATTGGGCTTAAGCGTTTAGAATGTTTAGATTGTATTGTACCTTCGACGATCTATGGACAATCCAACTGTTTTTCATAAGCCGAATAGTTTAGGTATTTAGTGTTATTTAGCTTCTATTTTGATTATTTAATAATATGCTATAAGTGGGGCAAAGTCGCTTTCAACATTTTTAACTATTCTCTAACAAGAGGGCGCTTAGTGAGGCAAAGTGGAACTACTGTTAATGAAGGCACTTTCCATGAAAGTTTTCGGCATAAAAGTAACCTATATGTATTAATCCAGGGCTTAAGCCACCTCCATAATAAACTTTATTCAAATTTTTATTAACCGTATTCAAAAAGGAGGACGGTTCTATGTTCTATTTTTTTATGTATTTTCACCGATTTCTCCGCTAACTGTTGACAGTTTTTTTTTCTTTTGTTCGGTAGGATATACTTTCAATTTGGTCCCATTGTCACCAAGTCAGAATCAGTTGATGGGATCCCAGGGAAATCGAGGGCAACGCTCAAATTTTATAGGCGATTATTACGTTTTTCATATAATTTTGAAGTCGGTTTTTAATGTGATCTGCAAGGCAATATGCTGTTTTTAGGTATTAAGTATTAATTGGATTGCAGTTAATAAAGGCCTTGTCCGTTAAACAAGTAACTTGTTATTATTATAGATAGTTTTTTTTTTGAAACCATTAGATACTCTTGGCCGATTGATATCGGGGTTTAGCCGATTGATTTTTATGTCACTTCGTCCTACTCATTGAATTCGCCATTTTACCATTTTGTTCACAGCTATTTTGAAGTTTGAATAAATACGCGTAGACGGAGAGCGAGATAAAATGGTCAGGTCATCACTGACTTGTCGCGATCTTTAACGCAGCAAATGTTCACTGAACAGCCGCTCCGTAGTATTCCCACCTACTATGGAGCTTCACGAAATAATAAAAGTTTGCATGGTTCAACTCGTACACTGTAAGTTTGTGCACAAATATTTGGCACCCTTTGGCAGTTTCCTAAATCGCACCGCCTTCAAAGAAATTAGCGACATACGTCATCGTCGTAAATGTTTCACGAGCTTTATTAGTTTTTAGTTGTGACTGCTAGTTTTCGTCAAAGTTAATTAATTGTAGATACTGCAGACGCGTTTAAGAAAAACAATTTTTTTTGCCATAAGACAATTCTAAGTGAACTCCAGAAAACATAAAATCAAATTAAATAAAACTAGAGTCTCAATACGAGATTTAAAAAAATAGTTAATTTATTACATTAAAAAAAATGGGAACTGACGTAGTATTCACACATTTTGTAAAATTTTTACACGAAAATTATAAATGTTAACTCGAGTTTTACACATATAGGCATTTTTGGGTGTTAGTTTCAGTATTTCAGTTGGAATTAAGCGAGATGCAGCGCATTTGCGTTCGCTAAGTCAGGCACGGCATACACGGCATAACCCATTCATACAATAAAAATAGCAGGTAACATACAATTAAACGCCACATCGCTTGAAGAACTGATAACCATTGGGGAAGAAAGGTTCTTGAGTGGAGACCGCGAACCGGAAGACGCAGCGTAGGTAGGCCTCCCACTAGATGGACCGACGACATTGTGAGAGTTGCGGGCGTCCAGTGGATGCAAATGGCAGGATGTCGTTCAGTGTGGAAGTTACAGGGAGAGGCCTATGTTCAGCAGTGGACGTCTTCTGGCTGATGATGATGATATAATTAAAGCACCTAATAGAAGTTAATATGACACAAAAATCTGTCAAAACTCACAAAATTTTACGATAAATACGCCTCATTTAAAAAAGTTTGCTTATAAAATATTCCTTAACTTTCAACTGCATCACACCATCTCAGAAGGGATTAGCCGCAGTCACCAACCTTTCACCAGCTTTTTGGAAAACTCGCCCGATCCGGATCAGACCGGATCAAGGTGAATATAACCGGACGCCGCCGGATGGACGGTAAATCGCCCCAGAAGGGGTAATATTTCGAATTTATTTTTGGAAGGCGGGTTGTGGTTGCCTTTTTCATTTCGGTTATGGGTATTAGAGGGTGGACGGCAGACGCGAGCGATATTATTTACAATAGATTTTTCTTGTTTTGTATTTTTAAAGTTTTACTGGAAATATGCAAGGAGTTTTATGTATGGAGCGTGCGAATTGGTTCAATAATGCTTTCCCGCATTATTTTTAATTTAAATATCTACTTTAATAATATTCTACGGTGAATAAAGTCATTGTTCGATGGGTGGGCTTTTAACACGCTTTTATTAGCTTGGTATGTATGTGTAACGGAATCTTTGAACGCGATGTTCAACAACTTCAAAACGTCGAATTAAATTGAAATTTTGCACACTTATCAAGGACCGATGACAATGCAATGATTTAAATAGTTTGTCCCATTATCCTTACCAGGCTCTCCTGGATCAGTGATTTTAAAGCGTTTTTTTTTTGTATTTAATAACTTCGTAAATTATTATTGATTACATTTGCATTGCGATCGAACATTGACGTTAAGCGGCGTCGAAACAGTCTACAAATTTTTATATTTGTCAATAAAATTAGAAAATGCTTTCAGTGTTCAATTTATAAAAACGAAGAAAACTTTGGTGTGAATGCGGTCTTAATAATAATATAATTTTCACGCACACACGTAAGCATTTCAATTGAATTCCACTATTGTTACGTCACGACAAATACAGTGGAGGATGAAATTACACGTCACTAACATATAGATCAGTGTTTAAACTAAATTATCAAACATAATAAATATACTCTACAGTAAGGGCACTACTTCTACTAGAGGTCAGGCGTAGTTATCATTATCAAAACTATGCAAAGTCTAGGGTGTGGTTATCATTATCGAAACTATACAGGGTCTAGGCCGTCGTTAACATTCTCGAAACTATAAAGGTCTAGGATGTGGTTATCATTATCAAAACTATACGGGGTCTAGGGCGTGGTTATCATTATCAAAACTATACACGGTCTCGGGCGTGGTTATCATTATCTAAACTATACAAGGTCTAGGGCGTTGTTATCATTATCATAACTAAACAGGGTTTAGGAAGTGGTTATCGTTATCATTATTGAAACTTCACTAGGTCTAAGGTGTGGTTATCATTATCGAAACTATACAAGGTATAGGGAGTGATTATCATAACTATACAGGGTCGAAGGTGTGATTATCATTATCAAAACTATATATGGTCTAGGGCGTCATTATCAATATCAAAATTATACAAAGTCTAGGGCGTGGTTATCATTATCATTACTAAACAGGGTTTAGGACGTGGTTATCGTTATCAAAATTATAAAGGGTCTAGGGCGTAGTTATCATTATAAGGTGTGGTTATCATTATCGAAACTATACAAGGTCTAGGGTGTGGTTAACATTGTCGAAACTATAAAAGGTTACGTAAGGATATACTTTTACTAAGCCGAAAGGAGGTCATTGACTTATCATTATGGACAACTTTTACTAAAGGACAACTTTTCCATAGAAAACGGTCATTGACACTCGACAAAATGTATGGAACAGCTGATTTTTGTTCGCAATTTCAGGGTTGGTACCACAGTAAACGTTGTTCATAATGATGAGTATGATGACCTTCCTTTATCCGGTATTAACACTCTTCCAACTCTACCTTCATCTCCAGAATTTTTTCAAGTACTAGGCAAACTGCCCTTACTGCCACAATAGCAGTCCGTGAGTGGCATGTATTACGTTTCATAGTAAATTGTTGGTAATCACAAACCGGTGTGCCTGCAATCTCTAATACTACGCGTACACGAAATTAATGTTAAGTAAATACTGTTCGATACAAAGCGGGAATTTACTTTGAAATGTAGATACATAGATAATTATAATTGATAGTGTTTTGTTTCTGTCTGTTTAATGTTAGGTAAGTACGTGAATCGTTAATGAAACGATTGAAGTGCTCGTTTGAAGAATTGGTCATTTGAAGAAGTGGTCATTTTAAAGAGTGATCATGAAGTGGACATTTTTAATTGTGGTCCTTAACCGCCGAATAGAAGAATAGAATAGAATATCATTTATTATCATAAGGTCACATTTGTAATAATTTTTAAAATAAAAAAAATGTTTTCGAATGCTTCTATTATGGACTCGTCAATTTGGTACACAATTAAATATTTTGAAGGTAAGTAAGACCCATTGAGTCTCACTCAGCAAACGACAATTTATAATAATTAATAAATGAGGGTAGATCTATGCGCGTAAAAGTGATAATTAAGAACATATAAATATAGAATAAATGCAACGAATGAATCCATATGTATATAAATAATATGAAAAAATAAATTTCAATATGAATTTCTATACCTATACATATATATATTCTTTATAAATATAGAATATACATATAGAAATTATAAAGCTATTGTGTTATATTTTGTGGTGGAACAAAACGTTTTTAAAAGCTTTTATTTAACTTCACATGTTTGTTTGTATTCACAAGTATAATATGTTACGTACAAATCACGCACACACATCACATCATCAGCCAATTAACGTCCACTGTTGGACAAGGCCTCCCTCATATGTTACGTACAAATCACACACACACATCACATCATCAGCCAATTAACGTCCACTGTTGGGCAAGGCCTCCCTCATAGAGAGGGGTGTTGCCATAATCCCCACGCTTGGTAGGCGGCTTGGGGATCGCAGTACGTTCACCGTGTACTATTAGGACGCTGATTCCTATTTTCCGGTGGTTCTGGTCGCAGTTTTAAGACATACCCGGGTCCCACAAATACGGGTACGTACAAATTATGCAAGCCTAATTTGACTGATTTTGCTGAAATTTCGCATACACATTCAGTTTTGATAGATCAATGGAATATGCCATATCCAATATTGTAATATTTTCAAAATGGCTGCCGCCACAAGATGGCGTATGGTGTATTTTTTTTGTCAACCCTTACAGAATGGTTTTCAAATGAAACGCCTTGAAGAGTAAAAAATTTTAAAGTAACATCACACTGAATTCAATATGGCTGCCGCTCCAAAATGGCGGATTACATTTTGTCTGCTAAAGCTAAACGCTTGTTATTTTGCTATAAATTTGTTTGTAGGCGTGCATTTTGGTTAAAGCCCGTTCAACATTTTTTTAGCAATATTTTTTTATTGTCTTATAAAAAAATTGGCCATAGAAATAGAGATCACTGAAAATAAATTAAAATGAGTTTCACAATAAGGAAGTAGTAAGCATTTTAATGTCTCAGTAGACAGAAAGCACACTATACTTACAAATGACGTCACTTTTAAATACGTCATACAACCTCCATAATGACACTCACTTTGCGGGAAAGGTATAGAGCATCCCTTCTCAATCCAACCAAAAACATTAAACGCTAATAATTATCTCAGAACTATATTAAAAATGGGTCAGTTGGTCGGTGTAAATCGGTAATAGGTCAAACTGTTTTTGAGAAAAATATAAATTGAAAACGTTTAAAAACCCCCGATAAAAGAGCTGATAATCTTCAAAAGGTTACAAATAGGTAGATGTTTCACATCAAACGAACGTGAATTATTTTTAGAATAACACTGCAAACGTTTGAAATTATTTTTTTATGGTTGATATGTTTTATTTTAGCAGAAGATATCGATAAAACCATTTCCTGGGTTTAAATTGGAAAAAGATCTTTTTTTATTTATTATAAAATAGGCTTTCGCTTGCCGCCAACTCGCCTGAAGATGTGGCCTACGATAGATCTGAGACATCTGGGACATTATTGCACACATGGTCATCTGACCCCAAACTAAGCCAAGCTTGTAATATGGCTGCCAGAGACTAAATATATATGTATGTACTGATATACATACATATTTATTTTTAAATAGATACTTAAATAGATATTAACACCCAGACATAGAACGGCGGGAATCGAACCCACGCCCCCAAGCGCAGAAGGCAAGTACACTACCAACTGAGCTAATGGGGCTGTCGGGCTATCTTGCCCAATCGTATTTTTTTATTATCGCTCAGTGATTTTTTTTCTTCTTACATGTTGAAAATTTGCGAAAGAAGGAACTCTGGCTGGTGAGCTCAGTCTTAAGCTCTTAATCCAAATTTACATGTATTTAAAAATAAAGAAAATATATCTCTAAAATACCTCGAACTCTCCCCAAACTTCACCGTTTATCTAATCAGTAATTCCCACCATTGGAAGCGATTACCTGCAGACTTGCACAGTTGGCAACGTGCATTGAATTTGATCATTAGTCATGGAACTCCGAGGATAATCCAGCTCGATAGAGCACCTATTACGCGCGCTCAGCGTTCTGCACTACCATGAAACTGACCATTCTGTACGACTATGTAGCGTTGTGATCTGTGACTTTTATTAAGATAGACCTCGCAAATTTACCTACCTTGCATGTCTGTGGCTGTCTGATCAACCCGTGCTATCTCTTTTGCACATTCTCAATATATTTTGTAGTAAAAAATTATTTGAGTATTTTAATATTGCATTATCTTTCGATTAATGTTACATAATATGATAAAAAGCTATGTTTGTATTTATATTTTATAGAATAGCTACAAACTACAAGACTACAAATCAGTTTTTTTTCGGTATATTCCGCTAAAATAAAACATATAAAGAAAAAAAAATACTTTCAAACGTTTACAATGTTGTAAAAATAATGTCCATTCGTTTTTAGGGTTCCGTACCCAAAGGGTGGGAATGGGACTCTATTACTAAGCCTAAGCTGTCTGTCGTCCGTCTGTCCGTACTACCAAAATGGCGAAGGAAAACATCATGAGGAAACCGGTATCTCCAAGAACCTCAAAAGTTCAAAGATGTATGCCATTCACCAACATGTACTGGGCTAGCATGGCGAATCCATGGTCCCCATACTCTGTCTCAGAGGCCTGTGTCCCAGTGGAAACACGAAACATAAATTCATGAAGCTGTAAAACTTTTCGAAAGCAGTTGCATTAGAGTTAAACTACCACTACACGTAGCACGCTTGGTTTACATACAACAGGATGTGCTTGCGGTGTCTATGCTAATAAAAGTCTGTGGTCGTGATGATAGATTTGGACTATACCTTTAGCTTGTATTATTTAGTGAGCTAAGCTTGGAGCTCGGAATGTAGTCCGCAAAGGGATTTAAAAAATAGAATCGTTTTAAAATGAAACTGTAGGCAAAATACGAATATTTACGTTCGTAAACATAATACTTTGTTCACTGAAATATTATATACAGCGATATTTTTTATCGCCAATATTTCCGCGTTTCACCACCAACCGTTTCCCTCGCCAGTTGGGAAGCGACGATGTGTTTGACGATGAAGCACGCAGACTGCGAAGATACCTATTCATTTCCCGTTGTAAATACGATAAAAGACATAAAGAGACCCAACGTCTCTGCGCATGCTGAGCGGCTCTAGGTGTTCAGTGAGCTTGAAATCGTCGACAATTCTGACAGCTCTACGCTGTAATGCACCAAGTGGCTCAAGCTGATCCTTGGGCTCTAATTCCCCAAAAAAACATTAAAACTGTGTACGAAAATGTTTTGCCTTGTATTTTTTATGCAAAGTAACGCCTGATTCAATTAAATATCAATAATTATGTATAAATGCTTACTAATTTTGAAGGCGGGTTTTCGTATTGACATTTATCTTGACCAAAACATTCTCACAGTGTTTTAAGTATAGCAACGTATTAAAACGTCACCAATATGTTCTCCAGGTCAGATAGCCACAGTAAATATAAAACAGTACGAAATTAATCTAGCGCCTTCAAAGTAATTGGCACAATGCCTGCCATCCGGTTCGGCCTGCTCTGCGCCGGCTTGGCTGAATGTATTTATTTTCAAATTATCTCTCATTCTAAATACGACTCTGTGGATTAAATAAGTATTTATTTATACTCGACTCAAGTTTTTGTAGCTATGAAAATTGCCATAGATTGTAAAAATCTGAAAGAAATCCATACATTTTGATTGCTTTTGCTAGGTCTCTGAATAAAATATTGTAGCAGGAAACTGATATACGCAATGAAATATACTTATAAAAAAACTTCATACTTAACCAAAGCCTGCAATCTGCTTCCACTGGACGTCCGCTACTCTCACTATGAAGAACAATGCCAGAACTTATGTTTAAAGTTTTGTAATAAGGATATTTTTCGTGAATTAAGTACTAGAATCAACATGTATGTGTGCCTAAATTATGTATAGGTATTCAATTTAACCTTCATCATAAAAATCTGGGACAACATTTCCACTCTGTTTGTTTCAGCTATCCACTCGGGAATAAAAGTCGGTTTTTTGATTAAATTAATTAAAATACATCGCCTTTCCCGTCTTGCTTTCATTCCCAGTGTATATTAGCAGTAATTAATCATAGCAAAGTTAATTAAAGTGCGCGTTTCCCAGCTGCTGGTGCAGTGGACAATGTGGGTAAGTAGTTTGTACAGCGTTATGAACGACATTTAAAGTATAATTAACGTTGCACGGCTTACCTATTTATGCTTATGAAGATAGTGCATTTGTTATTAATCTAAAACTAGTTTCATGTCGCGCTTTTAACAATGATTTTAAATTTTTCCTTTGGCTTACATTTCAATGGAAAGATCCATCGAGATAAAATAATTATAGAGACACAATCTCTAAGTGAAAATAGACAAAAAACTTTCGAGCGTCGTTGTACATACCTAGACATCAATTATATAGAATCAAAATGCCTGATTTACTTCAATTTAGACGTTATGCATAGTGTTCAACGTCGCTTGTTCGCTAGGGCATCGTATAATCAAACCAACAGACAAACCAAAAAGTCGACGTGCGCCGAGTTTTGGTTCGGTTTTTTTTTTGCACGATTGTGACTCTATTGGTATTGTATCTCGATGGAAAGATCTTATTTAATATTTTACGTCATAATCGTAAAATATGAAATATACTGCTATAGATAGATACCATGACTCACTTGAACACTATTGCTCCCCTGTTTTAGTAAAATTTATTTATTATGATAAAAATATTAATCGCAATGCAACACGCGGCGTTTTTTTTCTCGATCTCTTTCTTTCTTGTGGAGTTTTCATATGGATTGAGATATCCCTTCCCACGCTTCGTCTGTCTTTTGTATAGCGAAAATTTTTTTAAGGTCTGTGGTCCCATCTCTGGGGACATGATAGGCTGATAATTATATGCCTGTGTGTGTTCTAATGGAAATAAATAAACTAAGACTAGATCTTTGAGATCGATTATACTATTTCAGTTCAAGAAAACTGGCTATCATATCTTTATCTCTTTGTCTCATTTTATGTTCATATAAAGCTGGACCGCCTCAATAACTGCTGGCTTAAACACGTTCTTTGAAACGTAGCATAGATTTCAAAGTCCTTCGCTTAGTCCTTCATCTGTCAGTAAGAATTATTGAAGCAGGATCGACGTAGAAGCACGATTTTGCCTGAATTAATCGCAAGTCGGTGCGTTTACATGAAATTGTTTGAAACGAGCACGCATTGAACACATACGACCACAGTGTAGTTTTGCAACAGTATGGTATTTTTCGTTGCAAGTCCAACTTTTGTCTTGCGAACCGGGGTTTCATCACGTATCTCTGGTGGTGATTGTGTTTCATCTACCGTACTGCTCGCACGGATACGGATTGTACAAGACATTGTAAGCTGTAAACAAATTTTCGAACGCGTCTGTAGGCCGCAGCTGGCGGATTCGATCTTACTAATCCATGCACACTGATTCACAATAAACTCTGCACACTATCAATTTGTCATAATTTGCAGACGTGACTATGGGCCGATCTTTAGCAGTTGTCTGAAGGTGTACTGGCGCGCCGTGTCTGTTTTCCAACTGGAGCTGTGTCCGAACGACCATACATACCCATCAGTTGCATCCTTCAGCAGTGACCTAAAGAAGCGAGGCGCGTGGACGCGACGCGGACGCACATGCAGCGTGCACATCACCGTGCTTAAAATCGCTGCTGATAGGGTAGTATGAAGCAATCCTACTGAAATCACAATTACCTATCGACCGTTATTTTGTCGCCTCGTGATTACTGAGCGTGGTACGTTAATTGATGGGATAAACGGAAGACGGATTGTTGAGTTGTTGTTTTTATGAGATAAGTGCTTTGTTTTGCTTTTATGCTCCACTCAAAGCCGCTTTTACTGGCTTTAGGTGTTCTGACAAGTCGTTGATTGGCATTCCTGGTTGTGATATGCGGGATGGATTTTAAATAATTGGCATAAGAACTGTTATTTTTTTTCTTGATTGTTCAGATTTGTTTTTAGAGTTTTACAAATTTTAGAGCTAAAAATTAGGATTCTTCCTCGTTGGCAAACTGGATAGTCTACCACGAGGAAAGACCTAGAAAATGCCTTAACATTAAACCGAAGTATGGTGGTCCCCAGTAGTTACAAACCGGGTGTCTTGAAATCACGAGTGAATCTGTTTCTTCTAGGCAAGCGTGCTCCATCGTAGACCGCATCATCGCTTAACATCGGGCGAGTTGGCGGTTAAAAGCAAGCCTATTCCTAAATAAATAAGGTCATGTTCAAATTACATGAAAACAATATCACGTATGATGCTAAGGTATAATTTCAGGGAAAGTGCATCAGATCTACATATTGTAATTCCATGCTGTTTTTACAATCGGACGGAACTAAAAAGCGACGTCGTTTCATCGACACTGTGATTTGAAGTCCGGGCGTCTTCAAATCGCGAGTGAACTGACTTCCGCTAGCATGCATGCATGATATTGTAGACCTCATCATCGAGGTGGCGGTCAAACGAAAGCTTATATTTAGTCGTTACTATCCTACTGCTGGGCTTAGCCAATTTTCTTTTCTGATAGTCTGTGGAATGCGCTGCCGAATGGGTGAACCCAAATAGTTACAATCTGGGTGTCTACAAATCACGAGTGAATTGGTTTCTTCTAGGCAAGCGTACACATCACCGCTTAACATCAAGTGAGGTGGAGCTCTAACGCAAGTCTATTAAAAAAAACCACATTAGTCATAGGAATGCACGTTAGAAGTGAAAACTTAGGTAGTAATTCTACAAGAGATAGCACTGTTTTGAAATACATGTAACGTTGACGCGAGTTCCATGTTTTGGGCACCCAAAAAGTTACGCGCCTAAAGAAGTTTTCACTTCAAATACTTAGATATCTAACTCCACTCGCTAGATGGCATAACTAAACCTGAAGTAGTTTTCATGATATTCCTGGCTTTATTCTCTTACAAAACGGCACACGGGTGTGATGTGGTTGGGTAACTGAACTGCCGTAAATGTAACACATAACCCACTAAGCCCAGCCCATGGCATCTCAAATAAGTTCCGTAATACCATAAGGTTTTATTGTTATTAACAAGTGGCACGTTCTTTGAAGCATCCTAGATGGAATGGGAACATCTTGACAGCAAATTTTATGATTTTATATAGTAAGTGGTTCCCGTAGACAAGATTTTTTTGTGTCGTATTATATGTCTGTTGCTTGCAACTTTTTACGCGAAAATTTTCATATAAACTTTCAAAACCTTTGGCCCCGGCATTAATTTTCTGAACATACTTAATTGACACATAATTTTGCTACCTAACTGTACATGACTATAGAATATTGAATGGACTTATTTGTGTAAATATACAAATAAAATTAATTATTGTTATATTTAATTTAAAAATAAATAAATTTTATTTGTATAAATGTACAAATAAAATTAATTGAAAATAATCAAAAAAACATCAACACAGTAGGCTATTAAAAACATTCAGGTCACATTTCACACACAATAAAGTCACAAATGAAAATTAATTAATCAAATACTTATGTTATCAGACATAAAATGTCAATTAAATATACAAATAAAATTACTTAATTTAAAAATTCAATTCATTATTCTATACTCTAGTCCAGTTAGGTAGCAAAATATTGTGTCAATAAATTATGTCATGTTCAGGAAAGCTACTAGACCTAGTACCTTTTCTTCGGCATTGGTACAGCGAGATGCTTGCTGCAGCAATGCCGAATGGAAGCACAATCCCGTCTAGTAGCAATCATCGCCAGGACGGCGTTGGAGCTGGCCTGCACTCTGCGAACGCGCCTCCTTTGCGCATGGTCGCGTGGAAACAAGTCCGCGGCTCAGCGAACATGCCCGAGGCGCTGCAGAACCGCCACCGCAATAATACCACTTGTAGAGTGATGGGCAGTTTTCCTGCCATCATAATATACTAATTGCACTCTTCGTAAAAACAGCAGCATTCTATTTATATATAAATATTTATCAATTTTGGTTATTAATAATTACATTGCCTTCAAAATAAAGACGTTACTTTTTATTGGTGCTAAAAAAGTCGTATCAACCCTACAATATCAGCTCTCTCCGTGTATAGCGCAAAACAGTTTACCGTTAAGAATAGATAACGCTTGCTATCAGCAGTTAATGTGTGAAGTCGTTAAAGATTCGAGATAAGCAGCCAGTGCGCCGTTAACGGCTGGTTTAGTGCCCAGTTTGGGAACTAAACTTCGATTTGGAACCAGTAACCCGGAGTTAAGAAGTCGGGCTTCAGGACTTTTTAAGTAACTTTTTTGTTGAAGTTATGTGGTGGGTTCGATACTTGAAAAATTCAGCTGTTCCATGGCCAAACGTCGTTCAAACTCGTTGCTTTACAAACACTTGGATCATCAGTTACGTATGCGTGCGATAATTTGTTTTCAGCTTATACTCTGAATACAATTACACTCTGAATTCAAAAGTTTCTGAAAAGGCAAACACTAAAGAAGTACCTTTATAAAAACAAATACGCAATATTTTATTATTAATAAATATGGTTTCAGAAAAAAACCTGCCTTCGTTAGTTGTGTTGAAGCAGACATTGGGCATCGATTATGTCGTAACATTCTGTAAACAAACCTAATCTGGCAGGACTAAAATTATCGGCGTCTTTTTTTCATTTCAGTGCGGCAGAAAAGGATGGCAATTATTTTAGAGCTGTCCAATTTAGTCTAGTTAGTATATGGTACATTTCAGTATCGACGTCATTGGTGTCATTTTTGTTGTACCATTAACTAAACCAAACTAAATTTGACAGCTCGAAAATGTTATTTTTTTCTCACATATTGACTTAAAAAGAGACTCAAATGATTTTAGTCCTGTCATATTGGTTTAGATTAGTGAGTGGTATGCCAAAATCAAAACCAGTGTCTTCCAAAAAATATGAACAATTATTAACAATACAGTACAGTAATTAATATGAAAGAAAATTTAAATACAAAGTAAACAAGACACGAGGATTATACGAGTATAATAATATTTTTTTAAACATTTATTTTATAAAAATAGTGAATGTTACACAGACATAAAAAATGCGAGGTCTGTGTGAATGTTATTGATGTTGGTACGTGTGTGGTTAGTCATTTCTGCTATACAAAAGCCTTCAGAAGACTACTCTCCACTACTGCAACATGTTTTCGGTAGATTTATAATCTAATTGCTTCAACCAGCCATTTATAAATTCTTTAAATTTAAATCTATTCACTACTAGCTGATATCCGCTACTTCGTACGCGTAGAGCTTGGCCTATGACCCGCTTCAGGAACACAAAATTTCTTCCAAATCGTTCCAGCAGTTTACTCACCGTTTAAACCTTCCCTTAACTTCCACAAATATTTCAAGATCAAAATTAGCCAAATCGGTCAAGCTTTTCTCGATTTTTAGCTAGACAAACAAAATCAATTGATTTTTATATAATTATATATAGATTTATGTATGGCACTGCAACTTTCCATCCCCGGTCAAAGATCCAGAGGCAGACCCAAGACAAGGTGGAAGGATGTCGTGCTAAAAGATATGAGCGAGTGTAAGGTTGTCGAAGACGATGTCGAGAATAGAGCGAAGTGGAGGAGAAAAATAAGGAAGGCTGACCCCACCACCATGTGGGATTCATAGTCGGGAAGAGAGAGATATCTAGATTTATGTACATAGTTTTTTTTGTTAGAATTAAAATGTGCAAAATAGTTATTGTCAAAAAAACGATGAAACAGAATTTGAACATAATGTTTTGGCCAAAATATAGAACTGTAAATTAAAAAACCAAAATTTGAACTAAAACCACTATACTTCATTAAGAAACAACATTTTTTAAACCAAAATTTTAATTCATGTTCGTCCTTATTTAAAGCCAATTAGAAATAAAGGATATAATATATGTCGGAACACGCCGTGACCAGGAGTTAAGTCATCAATGATGACGTCACTATTTCCATTAGAAGGTTCTACCATTGCAAATAAAACCTTAACTTTTGTCAGGACTACCTTCTTTTAAGCTACTTTCTAATTTTAGACTGAACCAAACTGACTTACTCACGGGGTAGGAAAACAAAACACATTAAACTTGGGATAATGAATTCTTGATCTTTTATTTCTGCACAGACCCTAAGAAGGTCCTCTATGCTAATGCAAATTTACTGCCACGTTCGTAAAACCCTAGACGCTGCTAGAAGAAGGGCAAGAAACTATAGCGTCATCACTTTACAACAATTATTATAGAATAACACTTTTTATAACACTGATTGAGTAACAAATAAACAGTGCACCAAGTGCACGGAATCACTTTCTAAACAAGACTGGCTGAGTCTGCGTTTTGTACTGTGCTCGACGAACACTTGTAATGGACTGAGTCCCGCTTCTTTTTTTTATTTTTTTCTAATGTGACTTATTGCTGTTGGCCTTGCGGCCTCTACAGCTTGACCGGACTAGTTGGTGAACGCAGAGGGCGTTGGGCCAACATGGTTTAGATTTTGGGCGACAAGCGCAAGGGCACCTCGGAGGTACGAGCCTCGGCTTGGACCGTCGCCGGGAGTGGGAGATTAGACTTGCCCTGGCACCCCAGAAGGGGTGTGCCCTGTGGCCCTAGTAGGTTGTTGAACTGAATGATTATTTGGAGAGAATCTAACCGATCTTCTAACAGATCCTGGGGGTCTCCGATCCCGCCGGCGGGATCGTTGTGTGTGTGTGTGCCTGTGGTAACCGGCGCCTATACCAAAAACTGAATATTTCCTGTTGCCAGGAGCAGTCGGATCGGACGAGCCCAACGCCGCCGAGGTGACGACGGCGATGGGGTCGTCCGGGTCGCCTAAGATATTTCTGGGGCGTCTACGGAGGGGTGGAGTGTTTGTCGTGTCTGTCGAGTAGTTCGAGGCCTGGACTACGAGAGGGTTGGGATGGTGGGGCGCCGCTTCAAAGTAGCGGCGGGAAGTGTGCTTCATATATTGAAGAATGGACGGGAGTTCGAGATCGCAGTGCAAATCGGCGTTTCGCATGTACCAGCTAGCGCCGACCGCTCTGCGTATGAAACGGTTTTGGATGACCTGAAGCTTGTCCAGGTCAACGCGGGATGCGTGGGCGAACGCCACGGAGGCATAAGTCATGACGGGACGGATGCAAGTTTTGTAAATTGTCAGCTTATTCCTAAGTGACAATTTACTACGCTCGCCAAGGATGGGGCTGAGACGGCCTAGGAAGAAAGCCGCTCGGTTGCGGACTATCTGGATATGTTTTGAGAAAGTGAGGTGACGATCGAGGGTCACGCCGAGATATTTGGTGGAGTGTGTCCAAGGGATGGGCTTCCCGTGAAGCGTGATGGGTTTAGCGGGGGGATTTTTGGATGGGTGGAAGTACATTGCTGCACTTTTGTCAGGATTGACCGTGATGGCCCACTTCTTGAACCAGTCACCTAGGTGAGTGAGGGCTCGTTGAAGGTGGGCCCGCTGGATGATCTTGTTCCACCCTCTGGTGTAGAGGGCGGTGTCGTCAGCGAAGAGAGCTATGTTCACGTTGGGAGATCGGGGAATATCGCTTGTGAAAATCGTGAAGAGAACAGGTGCCATGACGGAGCCTTGAGGGACACCGCCACCAATGGAGTGAGGTGAGGAGCGAACTCCCTCGACGCGATAGCGAAAGCTTCGAGCCGTGAGGTAGTCTTGTATGATGAGTACAAGACGGTCTGGCATTCCGAATTGATATAGCTTGTATATCAACCCGTTATGCCAGACTTTGTCGAACGCTTTTGCGACGTCGAGGAAGACCGCAACTGTGCCCTGATAGATGGGCTTGTGGGTGAAGCCGTGGGATGGTTTCTTATTGAAACCTTCAAGAATGTACTCCGTGATGCGGTGCACTTGTTGGACGCAGGAGTGTTTGGCTCTAAAGCCAAACTGCTCGTCGGGGAGGAGGTTGTTGTCCCTGATGTGGGACCAGATGCGCTTCAGAAGGATGCGCTCATAAATCTTCCCCAGAGTACTGAGGAGACTAATGGGACGGTAGCTGGAGGGCTCAGAAGCCTTTTTACCTGGTTTGTGAATGCCGATTACGTCGGCAGACTTCCAGGCATCGGGAAAGAAAGAATTGTTGATGGCAGCATTGAAGATGCTGACTAGAAGGTACACAAGCGAGACTGAGAAGTGCTTGAGCACTTTATTTGAGATGCCATCGGCACCAGGGGCTTTCCTGACTTGGAGGCCCTTGATGATCGACTCGACCTCAGAAGCCGTGACTGGCTCGAGGGTATCAACGGGCGGGGTGGAGGATTTGTGTTCGACTTCGCTGTCCACCGCTTCGCGGTGGGCAGGGTCGACCTGAGCTAAAGAGGGGCAGCATTGCTGCTCGAGGCTTTCGGCTAGACATTCGGCCTTTTCCTCGTCTTCGAAAGCGGGGGGGAGATCAGGTCGGGTGAGGGGAGGCATAGCAGTCACGGTGTCAGATTTCAGAGATCTAGCCAACCGCCAGTATGCCTGGTGGGTTGGCTGAATCCCTGAAAGTAGGTCATCCCACCTCTGATTACGGAGCTCACTGATGCGGTTTTTTACGGCACGCTCGTAATACCGCAGAGCGGCTCTGTTATCTTCGGTGCGATACCAGTCAAAGGCCCTAGCGGCAGCGTGTTTCGCTCTCAGAAGCTCCTTCACGTCCTCCGGCAGGACCCAGCGTTGGTCTTCCTCGGCTGGGACCTGCTTGGAGGATGTACCTATAGCGGTGCGAAGATGGCTAGTGAGAGCGTCGATTGAGGTGGTGACGTCGTCAGGGGTCACGATGTCGTCGGGGATTTTGTCCAAGTCTGGAGAATTGATCGCCTTTAGGGCTTCGCCTAATTGCTTCCAATTCACCACGGTCTTGGTTTCAGGAGGTCTGTCAGTCGGGTCGGGGCCTAGTCGCATAAGGACGGGTCGGTGGTCAGATTCGAGTTCGTGTAGCACCTCTAACGAGCGTAAACGAAGTGTTACGCCTTTAAGAAGTGCTATGTCGAGTACATCAGGTCTTAGGTCCAGGTTGGAGGGAAAGATTGTCGGGGTGCTGGGAGGGAGGATATCAAAGTTGAGTTCGTCAGAGAGGGAGTTCAGGAGGTTACCCTTCACATTGGACACGTTGCATCCCCACATGAGGTGCTTGCTGTTGAAATCGCCAGCCAGAATGACGGCGCTTCCTAGAGACAGGAGGGCCTCGAGGTCGCTCCTGTGGAGGGTCTTGTTACCGGAGAGGTAACAAGATACAAGTGTGATGGACTGATGACCGGTCATCGAGAGACGGCAACAGGACGCTTCCATAGCTATGAGGGGAGGAGTAGGGATAGGAATGCAGTGAAGAGACCTTTTGTAATAGATAAGAGTCCCGCCTTTCATGGCGGTAGTCCTATCATTACGTACCAGCAAGTAGTTTGCGATCCTAGGATCCCTCTTGCTTGGTTTTAGAAAAGTCTCGTTCACAAGCATAACATCGACCTGATGGGTCGAGAGGAATTGGTGAATCAGGGGGCGTTGGTCCCTTGATTCTGTGGAGAGGCCGTTGGCATTGAACCATGCCAACGATAAAGAACGAGGTCTCAGTCTTTTAGGTGTACTATCCATGATAGTTACCAGAATTAAGACGAGGGGACAGACGCTTGATTGAATCAAGAAGAGTGGAGTGCTCTGCCAGGACGTCGAAGACGTCGGTGATGTCAGCATTCCGAATTTTGCGGGCTACCAGCCGTACTTCCTCACAGTCTAGGGTCGTGGCAATTTCTACCAGGAAGGCGAGGTCCGACTTTAGACCAGAATGGCCTGAAGAGGGAGGGGCCGAATGGGGCGCGAGAGAGGGACGGACTTTGTTCTGGACGCGAGCAGATGTGGTGGCTGGAGTTGCAGTGGGCGGCTGGGAGGCCTGAGGGGCATGCAGGGGCTTGGTCCATGCATTGGTTGACGGTGCAGGGGCGTCCACGTATTTGGGAGCCTGCGTGACGGGGAGTTTCGACTTAGAGCCGGCTCCTTTGGAGTGAGAAAGCTGGTGGGGACGAGGGGTTTTGCCCTGCCCCTTTGCGGCCTTCGGGGCCTTGGGGCAACCACGATAGTTCGCGGTGTGTCCCGTGGTCCTGCAGAGCACACAACTGGGCGGGGTTTGGTCGCCCTTTTCCCGCGAGCATTCGGAAGTGCTGTGCTCGCCGGCGCACTTGACGCAGCGAGGAGCAGCATGACAAAAGCGGGCAGCATGCCCGTAGAGCTGGCAGCGGTGGCACTGCCCGGGAACACCTTTGCGGTGCGGGGTCTCGACCTTGAGGCCGGAGAGGCTAAGAACCGCCTTCAGATTGAAGATGGTTTTCCCCTCTGGTGTTTTGTCTAAGATGACCAACACGAGGTCAAGAGGGGTTTTGGCCCTACCGCGGTACATGCGGTGGACCTCTCGGGCGGGGAAACCCTGGTCCTTGAGATCTTCGCGGATCGAATCCACGGGGATCTCTTTGGGAAGGCCGCGTATGACGACGCGGAGGACCTTTTCTTCCTCAAGCGGGTGGTTGTGGAAGGCTAGGCTCTCTTCCCGGAGGACTCTGGTCAGGAGACGGTAGTTGTCAGAGGTGGTAACCCTGATGCTAATTCCGTCACTGACGGATTTTGCGACGAACTTTATGTCATTGTCGGACATAATCTGGGAGACGCGCTCCCAGTCTTCTCTTCGTCGTAAGACAAGAGGAGGGGGGGGTTTGGAGGATGTTGTCGCGGGCGTTGGAGGAGCGGCGGCAGCATCGGTGGGAGGCATAGCTCCAGAAGATGGGCACTGGGCCTTGGACGGAGGAGGGGGGGATGCAGAAGAAGCAGGGCGCTTCTTGCCCTTGCCAACGACTGTGAAGCCGTCGTTGCAGGCGGTGTCCATCTCCTCTTGCGGAGGGATGGGATCGAGAGAGGCCGTGACCTTGAGTGAGGCGCGCGAGTGGCTCCTCTGGTAGGATTTCTCCCGAGGGGCTACAGAGCGCGAGCGCGACCGAATGCGCCTGGGAGAGCGCGAGCGAGAGCGGCTCGTTGAGGGAGCCCGGGACTTGGGAGCAGAGGCTGGGCCTTTAAAGGAAGGCGTCAGCTTGGCCGCCGCGGTACGGTCATGCCCAGGCTTGGGCTTGGGTGGAGCCTTACGGGTAAGGGAGGAGGACGGGGAGGGGGAGGCTTTGGAAGCTTTCCCGGTAAAAAAGGAGGCCGCGAACGTCGCTGGGGAGCGGAGAAAGTTCTCCGCGTCTGCCGGATTGGCAATAAGCTGAGCCAGGAAGGGGCCTGAGAACGCTTCGAGGGCGGTCTCGAGATCCTTCCTGGTCGCCATATTAGCAGAAGGCTTAATTAAACAAAGTTAAAAACAGAGTCAAAACAAAGTCAATATTGGGTTGGGGGGAAGGGTCCCCCCAACAGGCTAAGGTGAATGTAGTCTCCCTACCGGGGCAGGGAGATGAGTACCGGGTGAGTGAGTAACAACAATGTGAGATGAGTACACGAAAAAACAAGTGAGTGATAACGTGAGGTGAGTACCTGGTATCCACGAAAACGGCAACGGCTGGAGCGAACTAAACAATGAACTAGCACGCACGCTAGAAACGGCAGCGGCGGCGGACACTACGAGCACAAAACACACACACACGAACACGCGCGCGCGGCACAGCGGGATGCGACCCGCGCGGGGGCAGGGCCTCCGGCGGATTGAGGCGGGGGGCAGCGAGCGGCGGTCGGGCACGTCCGTACGGTTCGGTGGCGCGAAGCGAAGTGAGTCCCGCTTCACGACAGCCCGCCATTTTATAACAAATATGGCGTCGTCGTGTCGTTGCGAAGTCATAACACTCGTTCATTAGATCTTTAAATAACTTGCTTTACAGTGGTTAATAACTCGTTAATTAATCTTAACTATTTATAGAACTTAGTTATTATTATCATCCAATCAATTATTGGTTTAGCTAATACATTTAAACAATTGAAACAAGGCGCCATGTTTCCCTATTGAATTAAACATCAAATCAACTGTTTTTTAATATTACCACTAATCTAACTAAACCTCACTTAATGTTTATCGTTTACAAATCAAGACATGAATTTAGCAATGGTTAACTTGACATTTAACTAAAGATTAAATAGTCTCGAGTCATTGTTTGCTGTCTGGAAAGGTAACAAACCATTTTATTACATTTTGTTTCTCCATAGTTATTTTTACACTTAAATAAGTAAACTAACTTACATTAATGAGATTTTAGACTTTTCTAGTCATAATTTTAATAGACATTGTTAAATTCGACGTTATTATTTATAAGTTTATTGGTCTTGCGCCGACATATAAGTATATAATAAAATCACTCGACGCCAACCTTTGAACTCAGTGAACGAAGTGTTTTCCTCGCAATAAGTCGAAGTCAAACCTTCCACCCGAAAGTACAAAACGCTGAACAGCTAAATGATGCTTATTTTGCCACTTTTTCTGCGATTCCTTCTAAGAGTGGCAAAATGCCAGTTTCTGTCACTTTGAAAGACGATTATGCGCTGAAAGACACCAATTTGCAAATCTTCGCCCTCATTAGAGCTTGGGACTTGTTCTATTGTAAATTAACCGAATTTTTCGTGATAAAATATTTAACTGGATTTGCGATAATTTCTTTCGTTTTTGACATGAGAAAGGATAATTGCTACGAATTGATCGGTATATTTTTTTACCGACTTCCAAAAAGGAGGAGGTTATCAATGCGACTTAATTTTTTTTCCTTTTAATGTTTGTTACCTCAGAACTTTTGACTGGGTGAACCGATTTTGATGATTCTTTTTTTATTTGAATGCTCGTGCTTCCTGCTTGGTCCCATTTCAATTTAGTCCAGTTATGAAGTCGATTTTATATTGATAAATAATTATTAATTGACAGATCGTAGAAAGAGAGAGGTCTTAGATTATAATGGTACATGTCGGAGCTTCTATGCATTGTTTGTGAGACGACTACTTACGGTTTGTTTTTTTTTTTTTTTTTCTTCAAAAGAATTTACAAATTATCTTGCGTATCGTTAATCCAATCTTCAAGAAACATTGTAGGCAAATAGTTCATTTCAATGCAACTTTAAAATTTCAATCTGGGCAAAATCGATCGAGTGGTTATGAAGATTTATGGGTCGCGAGGTCACAGTTCGAGCGAACTACTAGTTAGGTGTTTTTTTTTAATATATTTAGGCTTGCGTTTGACCGCCAACTCGCCTGATGTTAAGCGATGATGCGGTCTACGTGGAGCACGCTTGCCTCGAAGAAACCAATTCACTCGTTACTTGAAGACACCCAGATTGAAACTATCGGGGAACACCCATTCTGGTATCACATTCCCCAGACTAGCAGTTCGCACAATAAAAGTGGAATCAAAGCGCTTCGTACGGGTTTTCAGAATATCAAGGTGTTAATTTTTTTACAGGCTAGGCGTTTGACCACAGCTTACCTGATGTTAAGTGACCGTGTGGTCGCAAATGGTAAACACAGCTAACTAGAATAAGAAATGCCTCGCAAGTTAGCAGGAGATTATACGTCGAGTTTCAAAGCCTCAAACAAATTGGTCAATACTACAATATTACATAGACACAGACAGAATTTATTTGTAGCAAAAACATCAATAAATATAATGGTGCATGTCAAATTCAATATATAAAATTGAATTTTTTGTGTAAATGTTTTTGTCGCAAATCGGTTCCAACTCAGCGTAGTGCCAGTTTAAAACAACCGGCGCTGGTCTTTGGTTGGTGCTGGTATTAGAGTCACCAAAGATGTAAGATATCATAGTTTTACAGTAAAGTTAGATATCCGCCCTTTTAGGAATACACATAAGGTTCATGTTTTGAGATTGAAATCCAGTGTCAGTGAGACTACGAACACTTTCTAAAAGAGCCAAGAGCAAATAGGAGAATAAAATCACTGTTTTAATCACGGTTGCGTTCAAAATACAAATTGCAGCGAGTGTGTTTTGTCGGGATTTAAGTTCTAGTGATAACCGTAGCAAAAGACTAAAAAATAAAGAGGGTAGATCGTTTTGTCTGCACCTAACTTTGAACTGAACCAAACACCCGCATTCTTCAGTCTTCCTGTTAACATTGTAGTGCATGTACGAGTAACTGCGTCAAAATATCGGGCACTCCATTCAAAACTTTACCAAGGTAAATATCTCGTTAATAAATCAGTAAAACTCTACCAAAAAGGATAAAATTAGCGAACTCTCCCCAAAAATCGATTATGAATCATCAAAAAAGTCAGATCATATCCATTTAAATATTGAAACCGACAACCCCAATTCATCTTTCAGAAATGCTCTTAGTAATTTATAGGCGTGTTCTTTAAATCCCACGGATTCGGAGACAAAAAATAAAATACCACTTTAAATAACACAAATAAACGCGAGTTGACAACGACTCCCCTTTACCCCCAACTCTCCCTACCCTCACCTTGAGGAAAACACGCCAGTAGGTAAATAGGCCCCTGTAGTATGCGAAAGTACTGAATAATAGGCTTGTGACACAGATATAGACTTGATGGATGACGCAACTTCGGAAAATTATGGTGTTGTATACGCGTGGTACTTTGCGTAGACCTTCACGTACACAACATTAATATACGCTATGAAAGAACCAATATGATAAAAGGCCTGTGTTCCGTAAGTGGGAACTTGAAAGGCTGATAATTATGCATATAATAATATAAAGAGTTTCACTACCCACCTCTATCATTAGATTAGTTCGATGGCACCAAATTATTATATTGTCATCCAGATTACATAGTGGTAAGACTCTTTTGCAGGGGTCCGCCTGGGAAAGTACCACACCTTTGCCAGTTATTCAACCGCCAAGTAGTAGTGTGCAAACACTACTGTGTTCCGTATTGAAGGGCAATGTTTCCAGCGTAATTACATGGCACACAGAGATTTGACATGTTATATCTCGGGGTAACGAGCGCAGTGCATTGCCATCCAGGGTTTTAAACTGTTGAAGTTCAAAATTCGGAGTGGCTTGGTACTGTTATGGGCAAGCGTGAAGAGCCATCAGGCGAGCGACTTCGCTCATCTCGTCACCCAGTATCATAAAAAAAAAGACGATCAGAAAATAGGTTAGAGTTGACTCCCGAGATTTGTTTTCATTATTAGTGAGTCAATTATTTACAAGATTAGAAAATAAAGGGAGATATCAACTGAAGGAGGATGACCAACTGTCTTCGTGTTTCTCTCGTTTTTTTTCAAAACTAAAAAAAACCACAAGAACTGTAACCGGGAAGCTCACCTGATTTTCAAAAATCTTTCAGAGTGCCTGGTTAATGCGACGTGTGACCAATATGCTTGCTTCAATTTATAAGCATTGCCATTCAGCGTGGTATTGCCACCAGAATGCCTAGATACTCGCCAACTGATAGTGGGCGGTATTTGGATTGTTTTTAGACATTCAACGGTCTATAGACAGTCTAAATGTTTTTGTAGTGTTAGTGTTAGCTTGTATTGTGTTTAGATAATAAAGGCACTTATTACAAAAAAAACTGTTAGTACTGCATACTTACACATGTTTTTTACACTGATTGGCATAACTGCAGTTTTCTAGCAGTAATATTTAACGAACGAATACTTAGTTTACATGCCAAAAAAGGAGTCAAGGTCGTCTGCAGGGTGCTATCAACTGAAGGCAAAAACTTACTTCAAGCCCGTTTTAGGTCTGAAGCGTCCGCATCCACCATCTTACTCCTCCCGTTTATCTGATCTGATTTTACAAGTTTAGCTAATAAAATCAAACTTAAAAGTTTATTTTGATTACCGACGCTGGCCAGCTTGCGTGATCCATTAGTTTTAAATCTTTGTTCTGCGCAGTTTTCGTCATTGTTAGAGAATTTTGCCTATTTCACTTCGTAAAACGTGTTTTACTTGTCCGACGGAACTTTCTCGATTTTGACTTTGCCCAATTGTGTTTAGTTTAAATGAATGACTTGGGTTCTAGTGGAAGTGTCCGCAGTACAAGGAAAAATATCTTCAAATTATTTTGTGTAGAAACTGTGTACAGAACTCGCATTTTTTGCGCAGGACGGACAGACAGACATACACAGACAGCTAAGGCTTAGGTTAGGTTTAAAGTGTCCCGGTTCTCTTTGGGTACGGAACCCTAAAAAGAAAAGCAAGGTCGTCTGCAAGATAAGTCATCAAACCTGATTTAGGCCTCGTGCATCCGCACCCACGACGCCATCTTATCATATCTTCCGTGTTTGTCTGATCTGAAGATGTCACTTTGCTTCGTTGTCGTTTCGCTCTTTTTAACAGACTTCGCTCTTTTTACGCGACTTCCAAAAAGGAGGAGGTCCTCAAATCGACTATTTTTTTAAAGTTTTTTTTTTATGTTTGTGACCTTAGAACTTTCGACTGGGTGAACCGATTTTGATGATTCTTTTTTTATTTGAAAGCTGATGCTTCCCGTGTGGTCCCATTTCAATTTGGTCCAGTTCTTAAATTTTTATGAAGTCAGTTTTTTATATTTAAAATTATTCAGCAATGCTATCAATGTGGCTTATTACAGAAGTTGGATTGCGAATTACAAACGGACATCCATAATCAGGTTCTTACCATCATCATCATCAGCCTATACTATGCTACTGCTGGACATAGGCCACTCCCAAGGCACGCCACTCAGCCAGATCTTTGGCTTTTCTATTCCAACCACTGGCAGCTGCCTTACGTATATCGTCACTCCAACGATACACGGCACCTAGGTACGTTACGTTTACCCTTTGTGGTCTCCATAATAAGGATATATGACTATAACCATAGAATTAAGAATAATTCTATGACTATAACATACTTTTTTGTATTTAGCCTACAAAAAAACTCAGTGCTATCGCTGACATGTCCTGAGCTGCGATAAAACGTCGCGCTCCATAAATTATTCATAAAAATCTTGACTTTCCTTCGCACACCGCGAGTACTGCCTCATGTCTATCATTAATAACGAACACCTTCCACCGAAAATCAGCTCTATATTTTGAACTGCAAGAGCTAATACTGTTTGACAGTGTCGTGTAAGTTATGAACCCAGTTTCCACCCATGAGAGTTGTGAATATGACACAACATAGTCACAGAGTAGAGAGATGGCGTAGTTTTTATTTGGTTTGGATTTGCAAACAGGCTTCCAATTTAGCACTTAAGTCCCGCCGGCTATGTTTTATTAAACACTCTTTTATGTAGTTTCTTTCAAAAAATATATACATATATAACATTAGTTATCATAAAAATATACATTAGTTTTCCAAACAATTAAAACTCCAAAAACGTAGGTACCTATCTCGTTTCTAAAACGCAATAGTTATTTTCTTTCCTCTTCAGAGGATTTTGGCGTCGCACTTCTAGTGCATTTGCCATTGTCAAGTATTGAAATATTTTCAAGTTTCAGTCGGAGTCAAGCAAAGTAAGTCACGGTCAAATCAAACTCATGCCCCAGTAAAGTGGTGAAGGCTTTACAAGAAGCTTCTATGGAGTTTTGTAAACAACACGAAAATACATGTTTTGCCTCGTTATATCACTTAGATATCCACACTCGAGTACGTTCGAGACCACTTAATCACACTAATATCATATATTATATAATGTGAAAGTTTGGATGGATGGATGGATGGATGGATGTTTGTTACTCAATCACGCAGAAACGGCTAGATGGATTTGGATGAAATTTGGAATATGCATTGCTTATGTCCTGGATTAACACATAGGCTACTTTTCATCACCACGCGGGTGAAACCGCGGGGCGCAGCTAGTAATTAATAATACACAATTATTAGTATGTTAAAAAAGAGTCTGGACTTGACCAAAAGAGGAACTAGGACGAATTTTAATGGCAATCCGCGTCTGCCATCTGAAAAATGTCAAACTCATTTATCATGAGGTGTCCTCAGCGGCGTTAGTACGAGTACTTGAGAAAAAGTTATCGTTACGTAAACGATAGCAAATGTATGAAAAAATCAGTTTCCTTTCACGTCCGATAGAGGCGCTGTCAAATTTTTCATACATTTTGCTATCGTTTACGTAACGATAACTTTTTCGCTAGTGCTCGTACTAAGGCCACCAGGCCGTATCATCGTGTTGTTTTGTTGAGTGAATTTGCGTGTTATTGAGATATTTGTCCATTCAACCATAATCTAATTCCACTCTCTGAACAGACTGTCTACACATTAATACTCGAAGAATAGACAAGACTTTGACTAAATCAAAGAAACAAGCTTAGGAATACAATACAACGAGCTAACCATGTTTTTTTACATTGGCGCCAATACTCACGTTATAGCTTCCAGGCTGGCAACCAAAACTGACATTTGATGACAGCCGTCCCGTGTTTTTTTTTTTGTAAGAGAAAAAAAGAAAATGTCAAGGGCTGGCTATCGCTTTTTGACTCAAAGCGCCGGAATTCTAAATCAACGATTGGTTGCGAACAACTATGAAGTTTTTCTTATAATCATTTTATAATGAAACAATTATATGATATTATAATTTTCCGCGATTATTACACATTGATATAATTAACATTTTTAACTGATTTTATCGCGTATTTTTTATATAACTTGAATTCCTGACGTTTCGAACACTTTGCAGTGTCCGCGGTCCCAGTCTGTGGTCCCAGTAGGCTTTCTTTTCTGTTCAGTGGGCGAAAAACGAGTATTCTCTACGTAAAATACATATCGAATTTCATACAAATTTTGAATTTCGTAATTGAAGTTTGTATGGAATTCAATACGTATTTTACCTAGCGAATACTCGTACTTCGGCGTTTACGATGAGTTCAATGTACCTATACACAAAAACAGCACAGACTAGCAGTTTGCAAGGTAAAAATGCATCTGTTTTCCTTGTTTACTTATGACGTGGTCTTTTAATGAAGAGTTATTTTACCTGGATAGGATCCTGTATAAGCTGATGTGCCTACCATATAATGATAAAAGCTGACCAAGGCCGTGGTCCACCCACTTACAAAGTTCACTTGGGTGCACCGCGGGCTTTTTCTTATCGATTTTAATTGAGTGTTTTGTAGAGTGCTTTTCATCGAGTAAAAAAATCAGCAGACGCACCAAATGTGAAGCGCTACACATAATTCTTTTGAGAGAAAGTACCAAAGCTTTCGATTCACTCAACTCTGAAGAAAGTCGAAGTTCTAAAGTAAAGTTAGAACTTTGAATACGGTGTTCGTTGAATCGACCGTTTAAGTGCAACATTTTAGTATATATCTCCATTCTTAACAGTTTCTTTCAGTGTGAAGCGCTTGAAACTTATTAATGGAATGTTAATTTCTAGTGTGTGAAATAAGGAGTATCATTTATGCATCTTATAATTATCAATATAAAAAAACCGACTTCACAAAAATGTTAGAACTGGACTAAATTGAAATGGGACCACACGGGAAGCACCAGCTATCAAACAAAAAAATAATCATCAAATTCGGTTGACCCTGTCAAAAGTTCTGAGGTAACAAACATAAAAAAAATATAGTCGAATTTAAAACCTCCTCCTTTATGGAAGTCGGTTAAAAACGCATCGACAAGAGTGAAGTGAGCATCGTAACTGGTGCCCTGGAACCTAGCCTGTTAAACATAAAAAATAACTTTGAGGGCTCATTCAGTTTTCATTTGAAGCAACCCAGATACCTCGGAGGACAAACCGAAAAGCATACAGCTACGAGGTAGATACAGCTACTACGTATTTACTAGTAACAATAACAGTGACTGTAGCAGTAACTGCACTTATCATCTGTGCCCGTATGTGCGACTGCGCAGCGAGCGTCACTGCTTTATTGTATCGTATCAGCCTGCAGAACACATGCTAAGGATAGAACACTGTTAAAAGCTTGAGCGGAGAACATATTTTACTACAACTTTTTAATTTTCATGTGAAACATCTATTGGCGCGCTTTGGCAGTAAAAGTGACTCATATGAAAACGACAGGACGCTCTTTTATCCCGTCATGTTTCACTTTATTTAACCGACTTCCAAAAAAGAGGAGGTTCTTAACTCAACTGTTTTTTGTTACCTCATAACTTTTGACTGGGTGAACCGATTTTGATGATTCTTTTTTTTTTTTTAAAGCTGTTGCTTTCCTGTGTCCCATTTCAATTTGGTCCAGTTCTGAAGCTTTTATGGTGTTTTTTTTTATATTGATAATTATTTAAACATATACAGAATAGGTATATATATATGTAATCTGTGGAATTATGCGCTGCCTGAATGGGGTTCCTCGATAGTTAAAATCCGGCTTCAAGTCAAGAGTGAATTGGTTTCTTCTAGGCAAGAAACAACTCTAAAACAACAAGCATATGACAATGTTTATTAGTATTCGATTGTGATTAGATAGTATAATAATAGCGTTTTTTTAATTGCAAAATAGGCTTGCCAACTCACCTGATGTTAAGCGATGATGCGGCCTATGGTGGATCACGCTTGCCTAGAAGAAACCGATTCACTCTTGACTGGAAGACACCCAGATTGTAACTATCGGGGAACACCCATTCAGGGTGTCAATTCTGCTAATTAACGTAAAATCACATTCTTTTGCCACTCCCACGACTCTCAATTACGATTGTGGCAAAAAGGGTATTCTGCTAAATCTACAATTTCGTTTCAGTTGTGTGTCAAGGGAATCGTGTGGGAATTGCGTTCGATGTTGCCTGTAAAAATCTACCACGAGTTGTATTATTTTATACCAAACTATCATTGGTTTTTTTGTCACTTAAATGATTATATTATAGATTGTATTGATTGTACATATCTTCCTCGTCAATATAATACACCAAACATAATTTTAAAATGTAATTTAAGGAAAAAACAGTAAAAATACGGATGATGAGGCGGTATGGCCTATAGGCTTTAGCCTGCCCGATGAGCAAAGAAGTATTCCACTGGCACGCCATTACCGTACAGAATACCAAATATGTCCATAAGAACTGTCAGACAGTTCGATGGCAAGCCATTGGAAAGCAACTGGTCTTAAATAACTAGCAGAATACCAAATGTCGAAAATAATTCCGACGAGACACTACCGACACTCATTTGAAACGTTTGACATATAGCAGAATTGACACCCAGGTTTTAGCTTCGGGAGTGTTTCCCTTCCACCCGAAATATACTGTATGAAAAATAAAATGCCACTATCCGCTCTTCCCACCACACTCACGGCCTTACCAGCTGCGAACAGCAAGCGCCAACGTGTCCCAAATACAAACTGAATGCACTTTTGTTTTTTTGCAATTGACTGAGAAGATATTGCCATTTTAATGACACTACTATGAGACGGCCGGTTATTACTTCGTAAGAATTGTACTGGTGATGTTTTATGAGTTTCACACGTAATCCTACAGAATTCATATATATTTACCCAAGATAAAAAGGAGCAAGGATAAAAATAGTCAAATAAAAAGCAATCAATCAATTTCAGTCTATCTTGTTTCCAGTGCTGGGACACAGAACTTCTTTCAGAGAGAGAAGATCCTTTACACTGGCCCAGTATGTGTTGGTAAAAGTCATTATGTCTTTAAACTTCTTCGACCAAAATAAAATGAATGGACGGGCCCAGTAGAAGAGCATTTTTGAAGATTACAAAATGAGCGCCAGCTCTCATTTCGTTTCAGTCGGTCTCTAGCCGTAGGAAGTGAAACACGAGTCTATTGTTACGCGATAACGAAACATCTGACAAAATTATGAATTCGTATGCTTTACCGAAGTGTAAATACACAAATAAAACCGATATCTATTTTTTGTAACATATATACTGTACATTTTTATAATTAGGTGTTGAAGTATATGTCCGACGGTTTTGACTCGTTTTTACTGATCAAGTTCAATGGTTAGGGCCCGTCCATTCTTTTATTTTGGTCGAAGTTAAACTTAAGGTTTTTGGACATATATCAGTTTCCCACAATGTTTTCCTTCACCGTTTTTGAGCGATGACATCGAAACTGTACATAATTTATTTGTGTACTAAATAACTCATTTGTACAGGACGGAGAAATAATAATATTTATTTACAACGTTGGGCGCCACTTGTCACGTTGCAATTTTAAGTAAAATTAAAAGCCAGCGATTATTTGCGAAAATTAAAAGAGCAATAATGAGCCAAGTGGTCTAGAAGAGTCCTAGGGCCCAGGAATTAATTGGATCGCCTTTGAGGATCTGTACTATCCTGTCATTCATGTAGTGTGGAAGTAGATTCCGGGAGGGGTGGCATTTCATGAGGGGCGTCATTACGGTAGGGGTTGCCAATTCTATGACAACCGAGCTGGAACGACGAGAATCCAAAGCAATTCCGTGAGGGGCGTCAATGACAGAGAGGCGTCGAATCTGTGGTGGTCTAGTTGTGACCACGGACACGATTCACTGGGGCTGCCGCTAAATGTTTGCGAGGCCAGAACACCCGGAGACCGGTAGCCGCGGATTGGATATTGAATCGTGTGCCATTAGATAGTAAAGCGCAAATGCAACCACTTGGCCACCACCACTTTAAAAAAAAACAAGTGATTTCAATTTCCATCCAAATCAAATGAACATAAGTCAAAAAAGAAGTCAAGTTATTACCCGCCAGAAAAGAGCCAAGTTCACTAACCTATTGTATCAACCTCCTGTCAGAAAAACCTTGTACGAAAAAAATGTATATAATATGTCTATATACATTTATAATAAACTACCAAATGAAATAAAATTATTGGACGGTATCAAATTTAAAAAATCGTTCACGGAATGGCTACTTAAGCATTGTTTTTATGGTATTAAGTAATTTGTCGATTTTTTAAATATAATATAATTTAATAATAATAATACCTAATTTAATATAATAATATACCTAATTTAATATAATAATACCTCTTAAAATGTATAATTTATTTAGTTTAAGAATATTTGCACGTCTGCTTGCAGACTGAATAATTTTAAGACCTCTTTATTGTAATGTATTCTAGCAAATAAATGATTTGATTTGATTTGATAAATAATTTACACACACATTTCACCCGCGTAGATAACTTTAACTTTATAAACCTTATTGTTCAATCATAATAGGTACATCGACCAAAATATACTTAATATTATTACAAATTTAGAAATCTCTCTTATTTAAACTAATTATGCAATTGAACATTGCATTTCTTTATCTTTGATATATATACCATCTCTCAAGGTATGTATATTTTTCGGGATTAAAAAGAATTATGTCAAACTCTCCAATCTTTAAATACCTACCGAACCCATGCAAAAATCATGTTAATCTGTTGTTCTGACGCTGCTTGAAAGACGAACAATATAACGTAGCAAACAACAGACTAAGTCATGCACTGTTGCGCCCGATTTAATACACGTAAACTTTCATATGAACTTTTTCCCGCCTTTTTTTTGCCCTTTCGCAAAATTATTTCTTAACGGACCTCTAAACCCCATTAGAAATCTACCTGCCAAACTTCAGCTTCGCAGGCCAAGTAGTTTTAGAAATTTCGTAATTAATGAGTCAGTCAGTCAGTCAGAGAATAAAAGAGTGGTAGGTATATTGCGTTTATTATAATAATTAATAAAGAGGTATAGATTTGTAGGGATAAGGATTTCATAATAAAATATATTCGGAATTTCGTGATTCGGTATCACTTATTTCAAAGCACCTATCGTGATTCGGCTTAATAGATCTTCCGTGGCATTTTTCGTAACTTTCGGAGTAAAGATTCGAATTTCCAAATTTGGAATAACCATAAGTACCTGCCTAAAGTCCGACGCACACGGTGTGAGTCAGTGTCTAAAGCCATTGAAAATGTATCGCAAATAGAAACGAACTGATGACATTATTTTCAGGCTTAACCTTATCTTTGATTTGGAATAAGGGTAAGACTTATGAAATAAGATTTACTTCTAGAAAACACATACAATAATTTTTTCCATACAAAAGGAATATCTGCTGCAAATTTCTATATATACTGTTATTATACACAGACATAACAGACTGAACATGTTTTTTACAACTACATTCGCAAAAACAGTTATGTTTGCATCTCTCTCGATTACACAAAAATCATAATATTCGTATCTCTTTTTGTCGGAACGTCAACATAATAGAAAAAAATGAGCATGTGGTACGGTGTTCCAAGTTGCCATTTTGCTAAGCTGTCAGGAGGCAGACAGCGAAAACCACGGCTTGCAAAAATTACCTAAAATAAAAGTTATTTTTACATATTTGGTTTAAAAAATACGAAAATACTATGGTGAAGTGCAGTGTCCTCATGTGTTTTAATTCATCTCATAAGATGCCACCCGGTATAACGTTTCACAGGTAAGTTTCGTGTGTCATAATAGAGCTTATTTTGAATTGCAAATTTTCCTTGTTATTTTTCATAAACTTTACAATTTGAAGGCTTGGGAAGGTTGTGTTTCTTCCAATTTCATAAATGTACAAGTTTGGTGGGTGTAATAAAAGTTGATAAGTAGTTTTCATTAAAAAAATATTGTTTCGATCATTGTTTGGCGTTTGAGGTACTTAGACATTGTCCAGGGAACGTATTCAGTAGTATAATAATTAAAATAGATGATTCAGCTCGATGTGATTATGATGACATGAACCTTTTTCATTCATAACTAGCTACTTTTCTTAAGTAATGTAACTAAAGTAACTACCTATTGTGGTTCATGTCATATACACCTAGTGATCTAGATGATGTAATTAAAAGGTTATTTAGACATATTTCAAGTAACAAACATTTTTATTACATTTAAGATTTCCCAAGGATGAAATGTTGAGAAAAGCATGGGTGAAGAATTTGAACCGAGAAAATTGGCAGCCCAGTACAGCAAGTTTGTTGTGCTCAAAGCATTTTGAGGCACATTTGCTCGACCGGACTGGTTTCCGAACAATCCTTAGAGAGTTTGAGGTGTAATGCTTATTGGAACAACAGTTTTCAATGAACAGTCGCTATCACTATCATGAATCTCAAGTTGTACTAACTACATTATGATAACTTGCATGTAATAATTTTCAGAGCGATAACATACCAAGTGAAAAGAAAGCCACAAAAAGAGGTGTTACTGGCAAAAGTGTTCTGCGGGAGCTGCAGAATACCTCATTTCCATCAAATTCAGATCCTGCAACCACATGACACATTTGGTAAATTGTTTTATACAAAAATAAATGATTTGACTTGGTCTGGTGTGTTTGAATATTAATACCCAATGGGAACATCCATAAATTCCATCACATAAAGAGGAGGGGAGGAGGGGTCGACGAAGTGTGACTGACAAGGGCAGGGAGGGGTCGTAAATTTTGTGACGTTACATTTCAGATACAATCTAATAGTATCTGTTAGCACTATTATAAAAGAGTGTCCTTGAGTCCGGCCCGCGTTTTGCAAATGTTTGCGTGTAATGTTTATGTAGTGTTTTTTGCATCAATATTTTTGTGGCTTGTTGGTTCTGCTTGGTATTATATGTCTGTGTTATTATAAATGTTTGTGTTCGTTTGTTTCTCTTTCACGCCGCAACATAGAAACGAATCTACGTTAATTTTAGCATTAGAAAGTTAGACAGCTGAAGAGTGACATTCATAAGACTTTTTAACCCTACTTAATATGCCGAAAAATGTACGGTCACCAAAAAACAAGTATTTAAAACCGCCGCCCGTAGCTAGTTCTCATTTATGACATAACGTGTATCTCTATTTGGCTACATTACATTTCACTGTAGTTATTTGGCCTTCCTTCTTAATTTTAGAAATGTTACACAGCTTTTATACAGCGTTTAGGTTTGTTCACGTCTTCCTAAGCAGAAGTTGGATCATAAAACGCTGTCCTCAGACAAGAATATGCTGTACAGAGCTCCGAGAATTCCTAAGTTTGTTATTTGAATAATACAGTTTGTGAAGTACAAAGTTTGTATTAGTCCTAGATTTTGGCACGAGCTAACACGTCTTGGGGACTTTGTTACGAGTTTTGAACTAAAAAGCCGTTTTAGACTACGCTATATGTATTATAATGTTATTAGGTATTTAGTTCAAAAACTAAACAACATCCTTGTGTGACTCGTAAACCAAATAAAAGGATTCTAATAGTTAAATGATTATTTACGGGATATTTACCGTGGTAAGGTTGTGGAAGGAGCTCCCGATATTTCGGCGCAGTTACATGCACCATGTTCACGGGACTCACGGGAAGATGTCTTCCCGTGAACATGGTGCATGTAACTGCGCCGAAATATCGGGAGCTCCTTCCACAACCTTACCACGGTAAATATCCCGTAAATAATCATTTAACTTTAGTGAACAACCGTGATAGTTTAAAACAGTGTTTAAGGATTCTAATACTCATATATGCTCAGTCCATGATTTTTTTTACTGTCAGCAAGTACCTTTAATAAAAAACAAAATACAAGCTAACGCTAACACTACAAAATTTATTGTACATTTCTTTAAAAAAACACTACAAAAACAGTTTATTTATTTTTTATAAAATAGGCTTGCGCTTGGCCACCAACTCGCCTGATGTTAAGCAATGATGCGGCCTACGATGGATCACGCTTGCCTAGAAGAAACCGATTCACTCTCGATTTTAAGACATAGATTGTAACTATCTGGGACACCCATTCAGGTAGTGCATTCCACAGACTAGCAGTTCGCACAATAAAGAAAAATATAAAGTTAGTAAATAAGTTAGTTTGCAATATGGGCCGCTGAAGGTCTAAAGTCAATCCGAATGCTCAAGTCAACATTTGGCAGCGTACCCAGCATGCGTTTATTTGCTATCACAGTTGCAATAACATTGTTAAAAGCTAAATGAAATATATTTTTTAACATTTTTATTAACATTCATTATTTCTTTGTAGTGGTAGGACTCTTTTGCAGGGGCCACAACTTTGCCAGGTATTCAACCGCCAAGCAGTAGTGTGCAAATACTAATGTGTTCTGGATTGAAGGGCAATGTTTCCAGCGAAATTACAGGGCACACAGAGATTTGACATCTTATATCTCGGGGTGACGAGCGCAGTGCATTGCCATCCAGGGTTTTGAACTGTTGAAGTTCAAAATTCTGAGTGGCGTTGAGCTGTTATGGGCATGCGTGAAGAGCCGTCACGCGAGCGACTTCGCTCGTCTAGTCAATCAGTACCATATAAAAAAACACTGAAGTCTTTCATACAGTCTTTCGTTCCAAAACCTAGAGAAATTGTTAAGAATTCGTGGTTTTTATTTAGTATATATTTTTCCATAACGGGCTTTCGTTTCGTAGCCAAATTTCCTGATGTTAAGCGGTGAATGTCTACAATGGCGCACTGTATACTGAAACTGAACTGATTTTCCTGAATTCTTTTTTTAACCGACCGAAACCGAAGAAGGAGGAAAGTTTCGTCGTTCATCAAATCGTTTTTTTTTTTAATTATTATTATGTTTGTTACCTCAAAACTTTCGACTGGGTGAACCGATTTTGATTATTCTTTTTTTTTATATGAAAGCTAGTGCTTCACGTGTGTTCCATTTTAATTTGTTGGTCCAGCTCAAACACTTTTGTATGAAGTCGGTTTTTTGTATTGATAATTATATTTATTATTCAAAAAAGACGGTTTATGGATAGCGGGTGAAATTCGGGGCTAGTAATTGTAGCATAATCTGAATGGCTCCTAAAAGTTTTGAATGTGGTAAAGTTTGGTGACATTAATCATTTCAATTAACTAACTTGTATTGAAATGAAGGTGCCTCTAATCGAGAACATATAGTAATTTTGTTACATCGTGTTAGTAAAGGGATTGATGCTTATATTAATCCTCACGATTCCTCAAAGGTTTGCTGATGGAAAATTTTAAGAGTGAAACTTGCCTTTTTATTTAATAATAGCCTTACGTTTGTCTGCTATATCGCCTTTTTTTTAACGGCGAGCGTTCAAAGATGGTGCACGCTTGAATAGAAGAAATATATTCACTCGTGATTTGAAGACACCCAGATTGTACCAGGGAACTCTCATTCAGGCAGGGCATTCCACAGACTAGCAGTTCGCGTAATAAAAGTGAAATCAAAACGCTTTGTACGGGTTTCCGGAATATCAACCATGAAGTGGGTTGCCCTTTTCATACCTACTGTGGCAGTCCGATAGAAATATTAACAGGAGGTATTTAAATAATGCAGATCTGATCCAAACTCACCGGAATGTATCCGATAAAAAACCGATAGTCTAGCGCTTATATGGGATACATTTCGTCAAAATCGGTTAAGTAGTTTGGTTTTTAAATCAAAATCGACTGAAAAAAATATGTCAACCAAGTAAATGAAATTGCGTATTTACTAATTGAAGTCGGTTTTTTAAATAGTTTTTTTTTTTTTTTTTTACTATACGTACCGCTAAAGCACTTAACTCAAAAACTGTAAGTACGGCTCATTCACTCATTTATTATAATAATTACACCAAGAAGCTTGTAATGATAACCAATGTACTAACGAATAGTCCACATGCAAAAAAGGTTGTGCGGTTTTTAATGTGATTCACTTGTATTGTCAAAGAAAATCGCGATTACATCGCAGAATAATTTTTAAGAGCATCACACGTGAAAAGATAACTTTAAAAGATATATATATATATAAGTCAGCAATCATAAAAAGCCTGGTAAAAATTAAACAAGGAAAATATATTTTTTACAAGTTATTATTTATTTTCAATATAGCCTCACCGTAGCTCAATACACTTCACCCAACGTTTGTCGAACTTTGTAATTTGTTCAACATGGTTAGTTTTTGGCAACCCTTCAAAACTGGTATTGGTTTTGTGCATTATCTCTTTATTGGAGCTAAATCTTTTTCAATACATATTACTCGAAAAGTGTCCTTAGTAGGTCTGTGTACATACTGTAAAAGTAACATATCGCTCAAGCTATACGAAACCGTGCGATATTACAAAATAAAATGCACTAATGTGTTTTACTTTGTTTTTTTTTTCATTTTTTTTTTTCATGTACAACCTCAGTGTCACTAAAAAGAGGTACGCGCAAGGAGTTCGATACGACGATACTTCCATGTTGATGACTTATCACATATTAATTATATTATACTAGGTATACCCGCGACTTCGTCCGCAATGTCCGTCCTCATCATACATACCATTACCTCGCAAAATTTTGAGATCGGTTTAGCCGTTTAGCCGTGATTATATAACAAACAGACAGACGGACAGAGTTACTTTCGCATTTACTCGTATAATATTAGAGTGTGGATTGTGTCGTTATACCTGTTATTAAAATGATTGAAAGTCATATTTATTAACATTATTCTATTATTTATTTACATAAAAACATGAAGGTCGTTTTTGAAAAGAATCCATGTCAGATACTCTTTGTCCATTCATTTAGGTGCGCATTATCTATGGACATGACATATTAAAATGTTTGTTTTAAAAAAATGTTTTCATTTAACTGGTCTTTGGTAACATAAATCTAAAAGGGTAACATAATAAAACAAAAAAGATAATAATATAAATTTCAAGCGATTATCTGCAATGCGAACATATAAATTTCAAATATCTATACTCCATTAGAGTTTAGATTGTACAAGCATATTTGTTACAGTGTGAGTAAATAGACCACATAGATATCGACTAACCTTCACTAGCAATATGTACTCTATTACATGCACATTCACGGTACACCACGTGGCTTAATTAATGCAAAATCGCCAACTGTGCCGACCGAAGTCCAGCCTAATGAGACCCCTCTCTAATTCTACTAAAACTCATCCACTCTATGCAGTCTTGGGTTCTTATTAATAATGAATTGTAAACACATTACGTCCAGATTCCTCTGATAATCTTTAGCTGTGGCTAACGAGCAACTCCATTAACGCTTTGTGTTGTAGTTTAAGTCAAGGGGGAAGCGGATTTAAAACAAGGATATTGGTATTTATTTAATCTACTAGAGAGATTATCAATCTTCTAGTTTCTCTTAACCAACTCTTTAAGTCTTTTGGAAAAAATAGGTAAGGTTTCAAGAGTATCCTTTCAGAAATATGGCCCGCCAAAGTTGATATTAATCGATCCCTTCCCCCTAATTTCTAAACTATAATTTTGATACTGATAGACCAATAATATTAAAAACCTATGTTCAAAATTGTTTTGAATGTTTGGTGATCACAAATTTTCGAGTTATTTAGATATTCTAACTCAAAGAACTTTTCTTAAAATTATTTCAACAAAATGAGTAAAAAAATTACTTAGTAAAAAAACGGATAATAGTTTTTATTTTACTCCTCATTAAAGTAAGATTTAGCGAGTATATATTTCTTTTTTTCTTTTTTTATATTTATACCAACATTTACCACCACTTCATTTACAAAAATAATTGCCATTAGCAATCTTGTGGCGGCAGCCATTTTGAAATATTACAATATTGTATTATTGCATATTATATTGTGACCAGAACTAAAATTGTATGCAAAATTTCAACTTAATCGGTTAAGAGGAATTGGTTCTAATTCAGCCTGTAAGTTTATTTTTTAACTTTTTTGTTTAGGAATAGGCTTGCGTTTGACCGCCAACTAGCCTGATATTAAGCGATGATGCGGTCTACAACGGAGCACGCTTGCCAAGATTTTTTTGTACTTAACATACAAACAAATATACCTACTTACATACAAACATGTGAATTTATATAAAAGCTTGTAAAAACGGAGAGTTTCGCTGGCCGCTTATAACTTGCAGCTAATGCAACTGGGTATCGGTCGTGAAGTACTCTTAACGAGTTTTATGAACGCACCGCGATTAAAGCAATTATCCGGAAGGAGTTACGGCGGGCCACGCTAGGCGGGCTCTTAAGAAAGATATTAGACAAGGAAGTGAACTGCGGTCGGTACTTAAGAAAGTTTGTTATAATTTTGTTTTCGAAGGTCAGAGGTCGCGAGGTAAATGAAAGCATCTCAATCTATGTTCATTTGAAATTTTAAGGTATTGGCCGTCTTTTTGGTGTTGAAATGAAAATCATTATAAACTGCATTGAAGAGAACAGTAATTAACGAAGTTATTAACGTCAAAACTTCAAACTTTTTTTGTGAGGACTGCTCTGCCTGAATTGTTCACTGATAATTACAATCTAGTGAATTGGCGTGCGTGGCAAGCGTGCTCTATCGTAGACTACACCATCTTTTACCATCAGGCATGGTGGCGATCACATGCAAGCCTATTACAATTCAGTAAAAAAGTACGAAACTAACCGAATTCTGTACTGTTACTAACTTTGATCTTTTAAAACTTAAAATTATTGACTGTTAAAAAATCTACTTGACACTGTCTAAATAGCCAAGAAGCAATCCAAATCTTTTTTTTGTATAATATGGTTAAGCTTGTTTAAGACAGACTACTAAATAATATAACTTACATTTACAACACCAGCGATGTTTGGAAACGTTGTTTTCTTAAAGGAATTACAAAATAAGCCCTTTGTTCTTTACCGGTGAATAGTTAATTACCCTTTCTCCGCAAAATAACAATGAACTAAGAATAACAAAATGATCTCGTAGCGCAGAGAAGAAAATCCACAGAGAACACAGATCCAAGAAAGGGTGATTCCAACTGTCCGCAGCCTATCGCTAAATTTGAACGCAACTTTGAACGCTTTGACCAATCGCTAACTTTGAATTCCGGCGCTATGGGGGCAAAGTATACACGTATAAATGTAAGAAAAAGCCTTGATCATTGCGCACAGGCCTCTTGGCATGTCTTGCGTCTATGTTGCGAGCCGAGCGTCAACGCCATACGTTTTTTCAAACAGAAAACATAACGCCACTTAAAAATTTAGTGATTCAGCAGATTAATATTGAATTCTTGATCCCTTATTATATTGTCAAAGTGAATATAAAACAAAATAATAATAAATTGCAAATCTAGATTTTGAATTTAAAATGTGTAATTTTTTTCAATTCACTTAATTGCAATATTGATTGATCAAGATCGTAAGGATGATGCAAAGAACATCACAATAATTAATTTCACCAATAAACTATGATGTCGTTTACTTAATACACCTACCTAATACTTAATAAACTATTCGAATAACATGGTCTTGCGTAGAATTGCCGCAGCGCGCACCAACCGCACTATCGAAGTCCGCAGGTTAAGATATCTCTCACCAGTGAGCGCGGCCTTAAGACAGGAAGAGCTCAAGATATTCTTATACTTTTGATAAAATCGGACAAGTATTTTTTTTTATTTTCATAGGGAGCCATTTCTCTGGTTCATCATGTACTCGATACTAACAAACTGATATCGTAGCAACGCTACAGCGTAGCTTCGTAGCTATAGCTACGGCGTAGCCACTGTATCTACGATGTTACAACGACCAGCGTAGCGGTAACGCCGCACGTAGCGTTGCGGCTACACTGGAAGCCTGGAGATCGTAGTCAGATAAACAATTAATATTGTTTGCTTTAAATTATAGCCAATTGTAACAGGTCGTATTGCAACTTAAACAACATAAATAACCTAGTTTAGAGTCAAGGACTTCAAACCCTATAGACCTTACAAAATTCACAAAACAAAAGTTTACCAAAGGCTTTAGAATCATATTTTCATGTACAAAAAACTTACTAGAGCCGCTAAAACCTGATTTTCATGAATGAAAACAAATACCAGAGCCAATTTCAACTATACGGGGTAACACGGAACAGTGTGACTAAAGTGATAAGGAGGTTATTGTAATAATCATTATTAATATATTTTACAATGCGAACAACTCAGAAATTGCGAATAATAAATCAGCTGTTCCATAGGATAAAAAAGATTCACACTAATTTAAATGTATAGAACTGATATATTTAAATAATATTTCCCAAAGTGTGAAATACTTTAATATAAAATTACTAAGGCCTCCTTTCCGCTTAGCACCACCGTTTCATGCAAACCTGTATAAGTAGTGACATAGGTATTAAATTAAGGACACAAAATGTAGTATCTAAACATTTGCAAATTCAAAGACGCCTGTACGTTTAAATCGCGTTTTAAATTGGGTCCTGTTATAGCTGAAGCACGCAGCGATGGGATACAGAATGCTGACTAAGCTGACCAAAGATATCTGCGCAAGGCTACGCGTGACACGTGTGTTTTAATGGGACAGCGAGTGCAAGATGCAGTTGTTGCTATTAGTGGGACTTAGAAGTGGAACAAGGAGCCCATAACTAATGGGACTACGAGTCCGGTAGTCCCAAATTAGTGGGCCACGAGTTAGACATCTTATTTATCATTGGTTAATAATGGCTGTCATACATATCAACATAATATACGGGGCCACACGCGCACTGTGCGCAACTGGTTATGTGACATCATAGACACACCATCCTGTGACTCGATTTTTAAACTGCTCCTATGATTTCGCACGAAAATATCATGCAAATGAAATTTTCTATTGATAGAATTCGAATTCGAATGGTTCTAACCGCACCACGCGTTAGCGAGTGACATGATTATTTCAAAAATACGACTTTTGTTGTGGATTTCGTTCGAATGTCAATCATTTAGCATGATATTTACATCATACGAATGATAAAAAAATTGAGCCTTTGCTGAGACATAGCCTACCGCGAAAGCGATTAAGCTAATTTCACCACCACGGAGCCACGTTTCCTCCCCCACTCACCCGCTCTTACTGGCCTTCTCTGTGCCATTGTTGTGGCTCAGGCCAGCTTGGCAGCACGTGCGTGCACAGTTAGTTGCCTGTAGCCTAGCTAAGTCATTAAAAGTCATGAGTTAAGATTAGCGTACAATTGTTAAGCTGAGCATTACATAGGCACAGTTTTATGCTAATGCGTTAGCTGAAAGTGTTCACTCTACCAAGTGTCTGGGAGTGGGAAATCGTTGTTCAGAGCAGTGCGGCGATATTTTATTCATCTTTAAGGCATTGTGGTGTTCGGGGCAAACGGTTTTTGTTTCGGTCGATTTATTCTCGTGCTGTCAGAAATATTTTAACCGCAGTTAAATTATTAATCATTATTACAGTTCCTCTTTTAGTTTCTATACGGAAAGTTAGTTGTGCAGTTTAATCACTTTTGACTTGTATAAGGTTAAATTGTAATAAACAACGCATTGACTTTTATGTTGAGATTTCTTTGTCCCACACCCTTTATATTTTGAAACTAGGGGCGCCCAAATGTTTCACTCGCTTTTTATCCGAGATAAATGTAGCCTAAGTTACTTCTTATAAACATGTGAAAGATGAAAACAATGCGACCACCTTGAATCAACCTATTTGGTAGCGACAACAACCTCCTTTGACTTAGATGTAATTTTTTTTAATGATGTAATATGTCAATGTATGGTCTTTTTGTTTGGTTATCGGGGAACACCCATTCAGGCAACGCATTCCACAGACTAGCAGTTCGCACATTAAAAGTGGAATCAAAGCGCTGTTAGTTGATCCAATCGCTATCGATACAGGATCACTCGCTGCGCTAATCTGAAGATTGCCTGAAAATTTCATTAAAATCAGTCCAGCCGTTTCCGAGTCCATAGGCAACATACATACACACATCGCGTTTTATAGGTATATATAAATAGAAGATGTCACAAATTGCAATGGCGTATATTTGAGCTCACTCTGTTTGTGTGTACAATTTTAAGCTGATACCAGCACGTCCTGTATCATATTACTAAGACACATGGAGCGCGAGTTGGCTTTGTTCATCGCTTGCTTGGTATCGGTTGGTATTAGCAAGAAGTCAAAATACACTGCAATCCTTTATAATCAAGTTCAAAATCAGGGTTAGTTGCATATGCCTGGAAGAGATCACATATAGCGATAAGGCTGCCAATTGTTTCACTAGTTTTTAAGTTGTTTTTATGTTATCTACTATATACGTATGTAATTTTTGGTGTGAACAATAAGAGTTATCTATCTATCTATGCATAATTTTTTTTTTTTAGAAATTAAAGATGTGAAAGGGTTTGTTGTTTGTTTCTGTTACGAGCAGCAATGGATCGGCGCAATTTTTAAGCTCCGATGCAAAAAAAAATAGGTTATATAAGTTTCACATGCGTACGTGTGTTCAAGTATCTATGTGTCTGTCTGTTGCACCTTTCTTGTATTTTGTGTATTTCCACTTACAGCTTAAACGTTTCTGGTAGGTTCAGGGATGGTCAGTGGGTATATGACGTCATCATAAATGTAAGATGGCGACTTGTAAAGTGGATATGAAAAATAAATGTCAGCAACCCTCGAAACAAGCGATGGTGACCAAGCGGTAGCATGTGCGCTTTACAATCTGACGACACCCAGTCCTATCTTCGGCCCTGAACCAATCACTTATTTAGTACCTAAATAAATTATGACCAGATTCGATACCATATCTCAAAAATGGCGAAGGGAAACATCGTGACGAAAACGTTATATCCAAGAACCTCAGTTCAAAATTCAAACCTCAGAAAAGTTCAGATATAATTATATGACATTCACCAGCAACGCAGCGTAGGTAGGCCACTAGATGGACCGACAATATTGTGAGAGTCGCGGGCATCCAGTAGATGCAAATGGCAGGATGTCGTTCAGTGTGGAGATTAAGGGGGAGGCCTATGTTCAGCAGTGGACGTCTTCTGGCTGATGATGATGATTCACTAACATGCAATATCATGGAGGATTATGGCCCATCTTTAATCTCTCTTTATCCATGAAAGAAGGTGTGTTCCAGCTACAGTTTTTTTTTTGTTTAAATTAGAACGGCTTTCAAGGCATTTTTGTAAGAAATTTGTTGTAGCCAGTTGCACCCATATAAACGAAACGTCAAAATCAGTTAGCAACTGTGACGTGAAGTTCGACGCGTTGATCTTAACAAGTATATTCAATCAATGTTCTTTCATAATGCCTGGCGACAAATTTGGCTTCTTATTTCCGATCTATTTACTTCTCTTTTCTGTGGTTCCAGCAGTGGGAATATGCTGATAGACTGATCATGTTGAACACCCGAAAACACAAGTTTCGCTACGACATGACGTTGGCACCAAAAATCCACATTGGTAAATCTATGTTGAGTCAGTTTTAGTCACACTTCGAACACACATAAATATATATTATTGATAAGGAGCAATAAAAAAGTGTTTTTACAGAAACAGTCCTTAATTTGGTATTTCCCCACGGAACCCTGAATCGTACGGAACACCCGTTCAGTTTGTTAGAACAAAAGAAACGTAGACCATATAGTTGCGGTAGTTACCGACCGATTCACGGCTTTGCATTCTATGAGATTAGAAATGGGACGTCCGGACAAAAAAAATACCGGACGCTAAACCGAATCTTTAAAACCTAACTTATTTGGCTTATTCAAATATAATTTAGTTTGTGTAGCTCTAAACTCACTGAATAACTTAAATACTGTTTTTGTCAATTTATGCTACAGAGACAATTTTTTATTGGGTTATTTTTGATATACCATAAATATCTCGCTGGGTCAACAGCTTTTCTAAGATGACTTTTTTTTTCTTTTTCTTAATTCCTTATGGTGATACGTTTCATGTTTGGTGTGAAATTCAAATTTCAAACAGTTTTTTGTCCTTGTAGCTAGGCCAGTTAATTATTGTGAAATGACACAGTCTTTCCTTACGGTTCATATTCTCCTATTTATATTTCTTAAAGAATTATTTACTATCCGTTAAAATAATGATTTATTATGTTTTCGTGGTTTTTACACATTGAAACACAGTGAAACCTTGAGCGACTTCTGCGCACATAAGGAACGTTTTGACAAGAAATCATTGGTGGTATTTGGTGTTATTTTCATAAAACGTCTATAGATATCCGTCATCTAGTCTGTAAGAGTACTCGGACACTTCATAGTTTTCGAAACATCAGAAATTAACAAAACAAACAAATTATAATTACATAATAAATATAAATCTTCACTATATATATTTTATTTTGATACATGCAAATTTAGCATTGTTTATATATTTGGGCATTTCACCTATCCATGGGCAAAAAATTGAGAATATGTCGGTTCAAACTTTCTGGCTAAAAATACCGCCAAAACCTAGGACTTTTCCATGTCTAACCAGATAACGGTGAGAAGCTCAATACTCTATTTTTTCTGTAAAACGGGATGTGGACGTACTCTGTTCCAATACAACCAAGTATAGATACAGTTGGGATTCGTTTTCGCTCTGCCACCGTCGCTACGTTTAAAAATGTAACAACAGTTCGTTGGATTGTACAAGCACTATACGGATTTTGAACTCAATGTAATTAAATTACAGCACAAAATGGAATTTATAAAACTAGCTGCTCCCGGCCGTTTCACCCGCGGGATTACTCTTTATATCATCAGCTATCTCCCAGTGAAAGTCCCGTCAAAATTGGTATAGCAGTTTCAGACTCTATAGGGAACATACATAGTATACTTTAAGCATTTTTGTGAAATCGCCAAATAAGAATTTGTTCCTGTGTTTTTACAACCCCAATCGACTGGATTGCAAAAAATCCAATTACAATACGCGCATTGGTTAGTGTGTGCGAGTTCAAGTTCCAGTGATAACCGTAGCAACTAATAAAGAGGGTAGATCGTTTTGTCTGCGCCTAAACTTTGTTGTTAAACTTTGAACTTTTTAGCAACTACCCACATTCTTCAGTCTTCCCTTAAACATAGTGCATGTATGTAATACTACATTTAAGGTGGGTTGCATCTTACTTTACTTTACCAAAAACAAACATCGACATATCATTCAAAGTACCGGTTAGCAAAAAAAATTTTTCACCATCTGACAATTGTTAAAATGACGTCTTAACTTTAATTGTTAACCGTAATAGCCCACGTTTCGCTGATTAAGGTGGGTTGCACCGTCTTAAATTTGCAAGATGGTGCAACTCACTCTTAGTGTTATTATTTATATGAAATATATAATCAGATGCATAAAATATAATTCCAGCTAAGCATCCGGGGTAAATAAGGTCTCATTTGAATTGCAACACTGATAACTTTAACTATACTAGTGAATACGCTGGTGCAACACATTTCGCAGTAACTGCTAAAGTCAACATTACTTTTATTGTCAAATTTGTCATAAGCCTTTACTTTAACTACAATGTTAACTTAAAAGTACTAAGTTAAAGAGTTGTCCGTCACTGTAGTACAAAAGTTATCTGACTCAGTAACTATATTATAGGATAGGGTCATCAGTAACACTTAAAATTCCCGAGTGTTGCTGCACCAAACTAGAAATAAATGTTTCCTTCGTATTTTCGCTGAAAGAATGAGCCCACATTAATTAAATTCCGAGAATTCTTTCCTACCCTCACTTGTGCAGGCTTAATTCTACCAGAAAAGCTTGATCTTTTACACCCTTTTATAAGAGCTGAATTTAAGGAAGCTAGTAGAGATTTTATACAAATCTAAAGCTCAGGTTTGGATGGTGGGTATAGGTTTCACTTAAGAATATAAAAATGGTTTTTATTCCAATATCAACAAAAGGATGTTCATAAAATATTTATTATCTGCACTGGATAGTTAAATAAGGTCCAGTTTATCAAAAATGAGCATTTTGAATCAGATCCTGCACACAAGGTTACACGGAACAGCGGTGCTAAGAAGAAATGAGGTCATTGTAACACATTATAATGTATAATTTTCACCATTTGACCAAAGTTGAAATCGCGAAACAAAATCAGCTATACCAAGAGTTTCGTTGAGTGTGTAAAACATTTTTCTATAAGACTACTTTTCACATTATTTCTAGGTTGGTCTCATAAAAGAAGTTGTTAATAATTAGTCTCTGGCTGCCATACTACAAGTTTTGCTTGGTTTGGGGTCAGATGACCATGTGTGCAATAATGTCCCCAGATTATGAGTACAGGGCCTCTTGTCTGCTTGGTACCACAGTACGATGACTGTTACTCTTTTAAATATAAAAAACTACTCGTCAGTAAGAGCGGCCACATTGGCCGAGCGGTAGCATGTGCGCTTCACAATCTGACGCATCCGGTTTGAACCACGGCCCTGCACCAATTACCAATTTAGTATTTAGATAAATTATCTGCAGCCTTGATGGCATTGCTAAAAAATTGTGAAGGAAAACATCGTACAAGAATCGGAACGTCCAAGAATCTCTCAAGTTCAAAGACAAAGATTCAGCAACATGATCTGGGCTAGCATGGTGGATTAGGGCCTATTCTCTCACTCTCTCTCTTTCTCTATTTCTCTGAGAGAAGCTTTGAGTCCCAGCAGTGGGACCATAATAGACTGATAAGGATGATGATGAAATAAGTAGGAATCAGCAGGTAGGAGCATATTTTAGATATCTATACATGTAATAAAAACGTAGAGATAAAATATCTGTTATTGCAAGATATCAAAAAAATATACCAGCGTCTTAAAATAAGCCGCTAAACACGTTAAGACAGTTTTTAGAATATTTGTCTGTTTGTATATTTGTCCACGCACATTTTCTAAACCACTGGACGGATGAAAATGCTGTTTTCACGAATATACTTAGCTATACACTGTTTTAAACTATCACGGTTGTTCACTAAAGTTATATGATTATTTACGGGATATTCTTCCACAACCTTACCACGGGAAATATCCCGTAAATAATCATATAACTTTATACTTAGCTATGACCAGATTGAAGTATAGGCTATGTTAATTTGCGCAAGGGCCGGATTAAGGGTTGAAAGTTTATATGAAATTCTACGCGTACGAAGTCATCACTAGTTGCTAGTAAAAGCACTAGTTGCTAGTAAGTCATTGTTATCTAAATAATCCTTCCAACAGTATTGATCATTTGCTTTTCAAACAGTTATTAACAAATTTGAAACTGTTTCAAACTAGAATGCAAAACGTCAGGTCATTTGATGCTGTAGAACCAATTAGTGAACTTCGGCCATTGGTTGCTTGGCCGCGAAATTTCGGCTGACACTGAGATACTACTAAGAATGCTGCTTCGATCGAGATTGAGCTTTCAAAGTAGATAGTTCACATTATTATTATTTTACTCTAAGTACTACTCTACTTCCATCCGATGTTTGCCTGGAAGAGATCGCTTTTAGCGATAAAGCTGCAACTTGTGGAACTAGCTCGTAATTGTTTTCTATCTGGTTTTTATTTTTATTCCTAGTGTAAACAATAAAGATTTTCTATCATTCTTGATCTACGTTTTTTTACGAGATAAGGGATTTATCAAAAACAAAATCCAAATTCAAAATGTGACAAATCTTGGTCATAACACATAAAAACAACAGGACATTTTTTTTTAAATGTGTATTTAGATTTTGATCAGTTAAGAATATAGTAATTGCTCCAGCTGATACCTACTGGAAATGATAGAACATAACGCCGCCAGTAACGCTTATTGAAAATGAATCATTATTGAGGTTTTGAATTTTTATTGGTAGTGTTGAAGGTTTAAATTGTAGGGGCAAGTGTGTCGCTTAGAATCCAGCAAGCGAAATGTTTGTTCTCGATAGTAGATAGGCCGACGTTGCTGATCAAAGCTAATCAACGTCAGCCGCGGTCGGTGCTTGCACCACTGAAGAAAGAATTTTTACACTTCTCTTTTCTGTGGCATGCACTACTTTTTTTACTTTAGTAATTCAACATTCATATGGTACAAAACCTTCAGCCAGTTTTTTTTAATCCTACTTAACTTACTTTAAAGGTGTTTCCCTTTCTTTATCAAATAGGCTTACAATACAATTTTATGACTATCCATAGTAGGGCCTAGCTATCGGGAGTTAAGAGACTAGTTTAAATTGAAATTTATTGATTGATTATTCTGCTGAATAAACGCAAAATTGATGTCCAAAACAGAAAACGTATTACGAAACTCTCTCGAAACAATCCACATTGTTTTGTGTTTTTTATCGGATTTACACGCGATATTGTAAACAAACTTTGTTTTAAAACAATTGGACATGATTGAATCTGGTTTGGAGAATTTTCCTGCCACATTGCAAACACGGATTTTGGGATCGTCTGTTAATCATGTAAGGGTCAATGGGGGAGGGAAACATCACGATAGATCTCGGTCCCAGTCCATAACAACAAAAAGTCCAAGGATAGAAAAAACACATTAGAGAAAAATATTAGATTTAATTGAATTGATGATTGAATTGATTAAAATATAGATTTTCATATAAACATTGAACCCTTTTTTCCTACCTTAATCCGGCCCATGCGCAAAATAACAAAGCCTATCTTGATATAGCCTATGGTATGATGTGTTCAATCTGGTCATAACTAAGCATATTCGTGAAAACCACATTTAAATCCGTCCAGTGGTTTAGGAGATGTGCGTGGACAAACAAACAAAAAGGCAAAAATTCTAAAAACTGTTTTAACGTGTTCAGCTGTTTATTTTAAAACGCCCTGTGTGATTTTTTAATATCTTGCAATTACAGATTTTTTTATCTCTACATCTCTATTATATGTATAGATATAGATTATAGATAGGTGAAAAGCATGGGCTGATGTTCCTATATCACAAACTGTCAATAACCATAAAAAGTCCATGGGGGGCTAACAATATACTATTTCATCTTCATAATTTTAGTCTTAGCACGTCCATCGCTAGACATAGGCCTTCCCCATCGAATTCCAAAACGGCTGGGTGGAAGCGGCCTGCATCCAGCGTTTTCTTGCGGTCTCTTTGGTCGTCTGTTCAACTTGTGGGTAGACGTCCTAAGCTACGCTTATCAGTCCATCTCCATATATTTAGATAAAAATTATTTTTGTATTTATTCGATGATCGATATCGAAATCATTTGTTTATTTATTTATTTTATTTATTAAGGAACAGCAAACCAATTTTTGTTGTCTTTTTTTATTTATTGAAACTTGCATTTGACCGCCATGTTGACTGATGTTAAGCGATGATGCGGTTTACAATGGAGCTAGTTAATTACAAGTGAAGCTTTTAAAAGCGTACAGCTACATACTTTGCACATACCGATTTCCTCACGATGTTTTCTTACTGTTATTTAGCATTTTATTTATTGAGCAATGGCATCTAAATTGCATATAATTTATTTAGGTAATATATAACTCATTGATGGATCGAAGCGCTCAGCCACCATCGCTCTTAGTTACACATAAAAATACACTGGAAAATACACAAGCTTAGGAAAACAATACAATGAGACGACAAGTTTTTTTCACGTTGGTGCCGCAATTCCATTAAGAATTTTGTATTTATTGTGACTTTACCTTCAAAACTTGAAAATGTAAAAAGTCACTTTTGTAATTTGAAACCAACCACATACGAAGGCGACGCACGTATTCTAAGGAACAGTTTCGAAGTGCAAGGTGCACCTTATTACCTGTACAAAGCCTTATCTATCACAGAATTAAAGTTGACACTGGAAGTGTCCAAGCGGATTTGAAAGTTTCTTATTTTATTTTTTATTTTATTTTATTTATTTAACAAAATCCACAGCCCTTTAATATAGTCTTATAATAAGGATAAATTGAATTTGACATTAATGAACGATAGTCTAGGTATACGTGTTCCATTTTCGGCCGCAACATCACTTTTCATCAGGTGAGTTGATGGCTAAAAGTAGACCTATTCTATATAATTATATATTTGAATAGTGGCCGGCGGTAGCTTGTGCGCTTCATAATCTGATAAAACCAAGTTCAATCCTCGGCCCTGCATTAATAACTTATTGAGTACCTATATAATACAATACATGTCCAATTTCAATGCCATGGCTCAACAACGGTGAAGGGCTCGCTCAACATCGTGAGGAAACCGGTATTTCCAAGAACCTCAAGAAAAATTCAAGGATATAATAATGTGACATTCACCAACATGCACCGGGCCAGTATTGTGGATTAGGGCTCATTCTCTCTCAGAGAAAAGACTTGTGCCCAGCTGTGGGAACATGATAGTCTGATAATTATGATGATGATGATATTCAAATCTGGTCAAAAACTGTTTAAAGGGCAGCAAATAAAAATCTCACACAATATTAACTACAATTGTTTAGTTTTTTCTTCAGAAAACAAAAATTTCAATGGCTATTGAAAATAGTTTTTCTATTCTCACCCTTAGGTTCCGTTTGATTGAATTTTATAATTTGTCGATAAGATAAGGTAACCTTAATGTTACCTCAATAAAGAATGTGATGTGATATTTTTGTAGTGGTAGGACTCTTTTGCAGGGGTCCGCCTGGGGAAGTACCACACCTGTGCCAGTTATTCAGCCGCCAAGCAGTAGTGTGCAAACACTACTGTGTTCCAGATTGAAGGGCAATGTTTCCAGCGAAATTACAGGGCACACAGAGATTTGACATCTTATATCTCGGGGTGACGAGCGCAGTGCATTGCCATCCAGGGTTTTGAACTGTTGAAGTTCAAAATTCTGAGTGGCGTTGAGCTGTTATGGGCAAGCGTGAAGAACCATCAGGCGAGCGACTTCGCTCGTCTCGTCACTCAGTATTATAAAAAAAATTATATGATGATGTTTTCTATGATATGTCTAGATAGTGATAGTGTCGTAGTGTCACCCTTTATCGTCATTTGAGGTGGACTAATGGATCATTGAGAGACGACTAAAGATACCAAATTTGAAAGCTTTGAGCACCCACAAAGAGAACCTTAGCAAAGTGAGCACTCAAGATTAATATTCGAGGCACATCTATTGGGTTTATAAAATATAGGGATAGAGTTTTTTTTATTTTTTTAAATGCGTAATATTATAAAGTCAGTCACTATTAGGCGCTGTTTGCACTTCGAAAAAAAAAACTGGGACATTATTGCACACATGGTCATCTGACCCCAAACTAAGCAAAGCTTGTAGGCAGCCAGAGACTGATATACATACATATATATTTTTAAATACATACTTAAATATATATTAACACCCAGACATAGATAGATAGAAAACTCTTTATTGTTCACACCAAAAATTACAAACGTACATAAAAACAACTTAAAAAACTAGTGAAACAATTGGCGGCCTTATCGCTATAAGTAATCTCTTCCAGGCAACCTTAAGAACATCGAACAAACACAAATGTTTGTCCTAGGTGGGAATCGAACCCACGCCCCCAAGCGCAGAAAGTAGGTTTACTACCAACTGAGCCACCGGGGCAGTCATAAATAATAAATATTTAACTTCTCTCAAACCACGCTCCAGTCTCATCTATTTTTTTTTCATCAATTCCACACGCCTTTACTTCAATCTGGCGTGAAAATCCCGACTCTTTCTATTCTACAGAATGCTCTACTACATCCCACATAAGCTTTTTAGCGGCACGAGGCACGTAGATACCAGTCTCGTGTGCTGTAATAAAAAGCTCATACAGGGTGCGGCAAATAGAAAGTAAACTGTTTTTGCTCGTGCGATGGTGAAAGGTGAATGTGCAAACTAAATTTTGGTGTGTTATTTTATGTTTGCAAAAAATATTTTATTTGGTATATTTAACTAACACATCACACATCACATCATCAGCCAATTAATGTCCACTGTTTGACAAGGCCTCCCTCATAGAGAGGAGTGTTGCCATAATCCCCACGCTTGGCAGGCGGCTTGGGGATCACAGTACGTTCACCGTGTACTATTAGGACGCTGCTGCCCATCCTCCGGTAGTTCTGGTCGCAGTTTTAGGACGTACCCGGGTCCATACATTTACCTAACGTAATGTGATTATTACGTTATATATTATGAACGGGATATTTACCGTGATAAAGTTATGTGTCTTCCAGTATATATGGTGGATATACCCGCGCCGTAATATAGGGAGCTCCATCCAGAACTTTATTCACGGTAAATATCCGGTTTATAGTCATAATAACTATAATGAACAACCGTGATAGTTATTTTTTTTTAAATTATTTTTCATATATTTGTGACCTGATAATTGATTACCTACTGTTTCACGGTACCTGAGTTAAATGAATTTCAATTTTAATAACCTACCTTCATACCAAATTTCATTTATATCCGTTCAGCTGTTATCTACCCTTAAAACGTAGTCAATTGTGGACAAACACACTCGACACGTACTTTCGTTAGTGTGATAACACTACATAGTCGTACCTCATTAAAATGCCTTCAAAAATGTGAAAAAGCTGCCTTGCTTATAAGGTGAAGGATTGCAGTAGCACTTAGCGATCTTTATTCTTAAATATAGAATAAAATTTCTTGTCAAAAGATTCGCCGATATCTTTCTCGGTTGTTTATGTTTCTGTATCAGTGATTATGATTGTTCATACTAAAGATAATTAATTATCTATTTAAAAACCCTACTTCATATGAGTATGCATGCACTTGATATTTTTTTATTGATATTGCCAAATCAACAGACGCTTGGAAAAAGTTGTTGTTGTAAAGTTAGTTGAAAAAAAAAAACAAGCTTTTCGTTTTCTGCTCTGCAAATCCATTTTTTATTCTTTCATTATTATGATGGTAGATAAGAAAGTTTTGTTCGCTATCTTGGGGCGTCCGTCATATTGAATTTAGTGTGGCATCATTTTTTTTTTGAACTAACTTCATGAACAACTTAGTCCAAGCGTGTTTTGATTTGGCAATATCAATAATTTTGTAAATGAGATGATTGTATAATATGAGGAGGTCAAACTCAAATCATTTATTGCACATTATGTTATGCTAAGTATATAGTTAGCACTTATATTAACACAATGACCCAATTAGGGTATGGCAATTTAGGTATGGAGCGGCCCGATCTGTTTATAGTGTTTTGTCGTTTAGATAATTTTCTACTGAATAATATAGCACTTTTCAACAAATAAATTTTTCAAATTCTTTACGAGATTTAGTTCATTTTCGTCACTCTTTAAGTCGTCGGGTAATTTATTAAATATTTTAATAGCCATTGCATGAGGACCACTACTATGCAGAGGACCACTACTATGCAAGGTATTTAACCCATATCATGGGGATGCATAAAAAATAACTGACCCGTGACCTTTGAGAGTGCGCAACATTGGATTTAGAATGACATCATTAAACTAACCAATCTAACCATGCATTGTCATTCAAATTAAATGTGTAAGCAAAATTTCAGATAATCGATTAGGGATAAGTGTCTTAAAACTCAGGTTTTTTTTTAAATTGTAAAATAGGCTTGAGCTTGGCCGCCAACTCGCCTGATGTTGAGCAATGATGCGGCCTACGATAGATCACGCTTGCCTAGAAGAAACTGATTCACTCTTGACTTGAAAACACCCAGATTGTAACTATCAGGGAACACCCATTCAGGCAGCGCATTCCACATACTAGCAGTTCGCACAATAAAAGTGGAATCAAACCGCTTCATACGGGTTTTTGTAATGTCAACCATAAAGTGGTGTCGATTTTTCGTGTCCGCTCTGGCAGTCCGACAGAAAAAAGGACAGGATCCCTCCTGTCCTTTTTTATAAATCTGTATGATTAAATCATACAGATCTGATGCACACTCTCCAAAATGTATCCGATAAAAACCGATAGACTAGCAACTTTGCGCCGATGCTCAAGACTAAGAAGCTTAGTCTGAACTAGAGCTTCGTTGCTGATGAGCCTCTTGGAACGCTTCTTAATTGACTCCAAGAGTTGTAAGATTTTAACCCAAACTAAGAAAGCAAATAAAACATTGTAAAAACTAGTGAGCCATAGTCATGAAACTTTTGTGGAACCACTAAAATAATCACGTTGAAGCTGCCTGCATAGATAAGCAAGCTGCATTCCTTTTAGTTCTACTTCATAATTTATCTTGTTACCACTGAGTTTGTGCCACCGGAAAAGTTTCTTAGCCCGATCTTAACTACGTAAGTCAATGAACGTAACACATCTACATCGGATAACGGTAACAATGGAGTAAACTCCACAAAACGTCGAGGTTTCAATTAAAACTTCTCAGTTCTACTGTCTGCTCGCCTACTTACTGCGAACTTTCCAGAATAAATGAAATATTTCATTGAAGATATTGCCGGAAAGATATTTTTTTATTTAATGGAAATGTTGCTAAGTACTCTTGTTTTTTTTTTTTTTTTTTTTTTTATATATATAATAATAGATCTAAGTTTGGCCACCAACTCGCCTGATGATAAGCGACGGTTTATTGGCACACAAAACAAAATATGGTCAAAACAATTTAAAACTAGTAGATGACTTGTAAAATTTTGAACTAAACCATATTCCTAAATATGTATTCACAACATGATTATGTTTTTTTTTTTCCAGTACACATTTGGTAACAATTAAAAAAGTATTACAAACAATTTTTTATATAATAATATTAAATAATTTTAATTAAACTTAGTTACATTTATATGCCGTAAAAACAATATTTTTTACATCTTTTTTCAGTACGATAACTGTTTTGAAATTAAGTTGTAAGATATGGACCCATAACAACAATGCAAATTAAATAAAACCTTCTAAAAATCATTCCCTTTAATCACAGCTACAGGCGGACCCAACATTTTGCTTTTGTCATATCAATTTCAGTTCCTATCACGTCCTATTGCGGTAGATACAGAACTCCATCTTCAGACGAAAATTTAACAAAGAATAGCAAGTCAATTCCATTAATCGTCAAAGTACAATAATTACACGAAACGTATATGTAATATCATCACCATCATCATGTCAGTTTTAAGACGTCCACTGCTGGATATAGGCCTCCCCAATCAATCTCCAAAAGGGCCAGTTGCAAGCGGCCTTTATCAGCGTTTCCTTCTGCTGCTAAATTCTAGTCAAACGTCGCAACTGCACTTGACGTTTAGTAAATCTGACTGCAGCTCAAAAACCAGCCCAAACGAGTGAGCTTGACGTTAACTAAAATTAAACTGCAGCTCAAAAACCAAACCAAGCAACTGAACTTGACGTTTACTCAAACTGCAGCTAGAAAACCAAACCAAGCAACTTAACTTGACGTGTACTCAAACTGCAGCTAGAAAACCAAACCAAGCAACCGAACTTGATGTTTATTAGAATCAGACTTGAGGTTGAAAACGAAAACAAGCGACTGAACTTGATGAGTACTCAAACTGCAGCTAGAAAACTAAACCAAGCAACTTAACTTGACGTGTACTAGAATTATACTTCTACTCAAAAACTAAACCAAACCACTGAACTTGATGTGTATTTAAATTTAAAATGCAGCTAGAAAACCAAACCAAGCGACTGAACTTATTTTTATTAGAACCAAAAACCCAAGCTAAAACTCAAAAACCTGACCAAGTGACTAAACTTGACATTTACTAGAACCAGGCTGCAGCTCAAAAACCTAACCATGCGACTAAACTTTTTGTGTACGTTACAGTCTTTACTGCAGCTAGAAACCCAAACAAAGAACTGAACTTGACGTTTACTGGAATCAGACTTCAACTCAAAAATTAAACCAAGCGACTGAACTTGACGTTAACTAAAATCAGGCTGCCGCTAGAAAACCAAACCAACCAAGTATCTGCCGCGACAACCGAGTCGCTCCCCTTACATTGACTACCCCAAATCAAATAAGAGCAAATTGTCCATCACGCGATTGAATTTTTCACTGGCTACCGAGCACGATTCCAATTTCTGGGTACTTGATGACCATTGTCAATAGAACTGGCCGTCTATTTCGTTATTTTGCTTTGTATTTTAGTACCTATACATTGTTTTTTGAATTAAAGAACAACCTCTTGCTGGCTTCTCTACATTTTCCTTAACAACTTTTAAAGTGAGAAGTCATAGAATTAAATTAATCAGACATCTCACTTATTAACTCATAGTATTTTTGATTTTTTGTTGTTGGCCTTTAATTACCAACTCACCTGATGTTTAAATTCGTTCTGTCCGTACGTCTGTCTGTTTGTCTGTAGTAATATAGACATACATACATAATATCTTTTATTCATGTACCCAAACAAATATATTATCTAAAATATCTGTTAGCCCACATTTTTAGAATAACAAACTTACCCAGGTCCAAGCTAGGATACCTTTATCTAAAACCACTGAGGAAGATAAAATCCGATAGTCTGTAACATAATAGATTGTTTTCGACAATCCATAGAACTTTTATCTTAGTAGGTATTTTATTATTTACAGTGTGGAGATCGTACATACATTGAAGAAGGTGGGGAAAGTACCACACGTTCACCAGAACTGTCAACCAGTAGTGTGCATATATTACTATGTGCAATGCTACCAATTAGGAGTTGAGTTGGCGCGGGTAGATGTTGGCGGGGAAATACACAAATACACTCCAAGTGGGACGTCAGTGCAGGACTTATTGGTCCCATTCCCATTCCAAAATTTCAAACTACAAATGCGAATGTTATGGTTGTTTGTTGTGTGTAAGTGTGTATGTTTTGGTAGTATGGAGGTATCTTAAATCCTGAATTAATTAATAGGCTATAATTTTATTATACGAAACAAGTTTTTTATTGAAATATATAATTTTCAAACCAATCATCATCATATCAGTAGGACGTCCACTGCTGGACATAAGCCACCCCCATTGATCTCCAAAAGGGTCGGTTGGAAGCGTCCTGCATCCAGCGTTTCCCTATGGTCTCTTTTAGGTCGTCTATCCAACTTGGTGAACGCTGTGCTTACCGGTCCGTGGTCTCCATTCTAATACCTTTCGGCCCATCGGCCATCTGTTCTACGTGCTATGTACCCTGCCCACTACCACTTCAACTTGCTTATCCTGTGGGCTATGTTGGTAACTTTCTTTCGTCTGCGGATCAATTTGAAACCAAGCTTTTATGAAATTAGTGATCGCAACGGTGTGCTGATCAAAACGCGTACAAACACTGTCAGTCTACTATTATCCATCGAGGAGTGACGTTGTCAGTTCTCATCACGAAACCAGCTCGCTGTCACTAAAATATTGTATTGTCATTGGAACTTGACAAGTGTGCCAAATTTTAGCTCAATTGAACACCAGAAAGTGGGTCAAATTTTACTTGCAAGTTGTGATTACAGACAGACACCGGGACAAGTGAAACTAATTAAAAGCTTCTAAATTATACTCTTTCTGTAGAATTGTGGGGTGACACCGCAGGGTGCTGCTAGTTTATTATAAATGTTACTTCTTATGGTCCATCGTTAAAATTTTATACCAAATCAAAACTATTAAGTGCACACACTGTAGAAAGTTCCACACACTACTCGCAGATAACTGAACATAATGGGCCGTAAATACCGCGGCTACCAAGACTTTCAATTAAAACTTAAGCTGTCTTCGATAAGTAGTGGAGTAGTACACCATTAAACAGTAGAAAATCTACAATGATGGATACAAAATTCTGCTATACTAGCCATGCATTGATCGGATGCTTTTGGAGATGTTGGAAAATTAAGAAAACGTGAACACATTCCGTGCCGTGGATGTGGTCTTTCACAGCAAAGAATAAATAATATAGTACTTTGTAACGTCTTTGCGCTTTTGCGGTAATCATAATGCGAAAGCCAGAAATGTTGGTCGGACGGTACGAGACCGTTGCCAAATTGGAACGACAGCAAATCAGCATCGAGATGAAAACGGGATAGGAGCGAGAAGGGTGTGGATAAAAGATAGCTAAGATTTAATTAAATTGGAACTGGGATGAGAAAGATACAAAATGACAGCAGGGCGCGAGTAGAATGGCGAGTCAATAATCAGGGGGAAAACCAAATATTAGTGGGACGGGAGCATAGCAGAGAGATAGGGAATGGGGATTAGAACGAGATTGGGGCGAGAATAGAGCGGGTCGGAGGCAAGACGGAATACGTCAATACAGGAGCAAATACAGAAACGGGAAACAGAGCGATAGGGAAGCATGACGGGATCAATAGTACGTATGTCAATTTAGTACGCGAGCAATGCCACGGGTAAAACTTAGTTTACAACATTTTCATGTATCACATCTATCCTATACACATCCGATCATTTTACTGTTGTCAAAAACTTCTGGGGTCGACAATTTTCATCAGATGTTGTAAGCATATTATTTAAGAATTCAAAAAGTAAATAAACTTACCTCGTTAGTTCTGATACTGCAAGAACTGTTAGTTTTACGGTTCGGGAAATCGGGATGGCTATTAATTTTATCGAAGGTCTTCTTTTAGAGCGTAGCTTTTGTCTCTACTTTCTGGACACTCCAATACTCTATTATTGTTGGATACATTTCGACGTTTTGATTTTTGTTAAAAAGAAATATTTTCAGATACAAATAATACTTGAATTAATTGACGAAAATGATCTTCCAACGGTTTATATCGGTTATTGGTCATATATTTTTTTCAGAACACATGCGCCTAAGAAGTTAAGTAGCGTTATGAAAACGAAAACTAACCGATTAATTATTCCAAGACACCCAAACGTACCGCACCGCACGTTGCGCTTGCTTCTAGTATTTTTTCGTATATAGTAAAAATAAAAGCGAGCAAGTGCGAGTCAGGCTCGTGCACTAAGGGTTCCGTACTACCACATAAATTGTTAGCTACTATAGTAAAAAAAGTAGTGCAAAAAGGCCATCATGCCCAGTCGACCACCCATCCGAGTACCGTCCGCGCGCGACGTTGCTTATCTTCGGTGTTCGTACGAGAACCGGTCCGTCTGTATATGTCTGTGCATCAGTCGTACCTTTTAACGGTTGTATCTTTCGAACCGTCATAAATATTCAGTTGAAATTTTCACATGATATGACGTATTGTTATGGCGGAAGTCAAAAAGAAAAAAACTAAAGGGGGCTCCCCAAACAACAAACGTTTTTTTAAGCGTACTTTGTATTTGATCTAATGTCACACAATCTAATTCACAACACTAACCTCCACACATTAATCAAACTCGCAATACTTATGATCAGATGACATCAATTAACATTTTATAGTATGTAAGTGCACATTCTCGCATGCATTCCTGAAGAGAACTGGCTCCCACAAACTCAGGGTATCCTGCTGTGGGAGCTAGAGTCTCACATAAGTTATTTTATTTCATTTGTTTTTACTCAATCTTGTTTTAATTGATAATTGTATTAAATTTTAACGTAAATTTAGAAATTAAGTATAATATATCTTGCATGAAGTTTTTACTTAATAATCTAATATAATAAGATAGCATAAGTTGCAAATTTTGGTAACAAATAAATAAATTTATTATTATTATCTTTCGAACCGTAATAAATATTCAGTTGAAATTTTCACATGATATCACGTATTGTTATGACGGAAGTCAAAAAGAAAAAAAAATTAGGGGGCTCCCCAAACAACAAACGTTTTTTTAAGCGTACTTTGTATTTGATCTAATGTAAAAACGGTAATAAGTACAAGCGTCAAACTTGACATAATTATATAATAGTACATACTCTAAAGAAAAATAATAAATAATAACTAATGGCCAAAAGCGAGTCAATTATAAATTTCTGTTTACCACCATGTTAAGCAACGTCGGGCGCGGTCGGTATTTAGATGAGAGCGACCGGGCGTAATGTTATTTTTTTGCACTACATTTGTATTTCGTAGTGGTACGGAACCCTCAGTGCACGACCCCGACTCACACTTGGCCGGTTCATTTAAATGCAATGTATGTTAGTTTGTTTGGGTCAAATCTTGCTGAATTAGAAACAGTTCCTCCTAACCAATTTTGCTAAAATTGTACATACTCTATTATTTCTGGTGACAATACAATATACAATACCCAATTTATTGTAATTTAAAAAAAGCATTTAAATAAACATTAAAAGCATAATTTAAATAAAAGCTTAATTTTACATAAGTATAAAAAAATAAGAGATTGATAATTTCCGTACATAAAATAGCGAAAAATGGTAAGTCGCGGGCGAAACCACAGAAGGCAACTAGTGATCTTATATAATGTCTATTAATTATTATAAGTCTTGCGTTGTTAGGTTCTAACGTTTTAATTAAAGGCAAGTTAAAATGACGGTCCATTCTGATGGTTTTCAGATATTAATTATAATTCACGCTGGACGTGTTTTGCTTACAGATTTCTTCTCACTACTAGGTTCATTTTAATTAATTTCAGCTTTCTGTCAAATGCAAAAATTATGGTATTTGTTTGACAGTAAAGATGGCGTTTTTATGCCCTGTTTTGCGTTAGTACTAATGGAAGCTAGTGTAAATAAATAGCCTTGTACTAAAATATTTTGGAGTAAGGCTAAATACGAAGTCATTCAAGAGTGGTTGATTGTAGCTAAAACAGGCGCAGATATACTTGGCCCGAGGTTTGAGATCTAACATCTGCAGTAGATAGTAAAGTCCGGCTAAATACTATCCGGCCGAATACCGGATAAGTAGCGCCTATTCAGCGGAATAATGGATAAAAATGTAATCAATTGCTTTATTTAGTTAGTATCACTCGTCATTTCTCGTCGTTAAATCTATTTAAATTATAAAAATATTTCAGATAATAAGAGCACAAATAAAATAATAGCCTCAAACGATCACACACGTATCTGCAGTGTCTGTACTGCAATCAATACTATAAGTCAATGAATGAAACTGCTTATCAACGCAAAGGCTCGAATTGGACCGAGCCCACCTAATTGTTTGCGCGCCGCCTACGCCACACAAGCTTGCTTCTAGCGATGCACCAAATGGCAACGTTCTGCCTGATATTCGGCGGCTGAATATCCGGCTATCCGGCTACAAGGTTGGACGAATATCCGATATCCGGCTAAACTGCTATCAGTTTCATCTCTAGTCTTAATACTAAAGTGAAATATTATAAAAAAATGTTTTTATTTCGCTCTTTAGTAGCTTATTAACTTATTATAGAAATTATTTTGTTTTAGATAAAATAACAGCATTCAATTCTAAACAATAGACAATTATTTATTTGTCGAAATATATTATACAACTAGACAAAACTAAATTATCGATAAATAAAATATGGCAACCAATTAAATGAAAATGCGTATTTACTACATTTTGAAGTCAGTTTTTAATGTGATCCACTTATTTTGTTTTCAGTAAATAAAGTATATTTATTTTATAAAATGTATATTCAAGGGTATATTTATTTAAGTATTTGTGTCACAACATTTGACAAAAGGCATCGCAGACACAAATGTGTCTAACCATGAATTTTAATAGAAAACAAATCTAAGCTTGGTTAGCTGATTAAAACTAAAATTCTTTAACTCAAAGCGAGTTAGAGCTTCAAAAAAACAAGAGTTGTTACGGAAAATTGCAAATCCCGGGTAGTTTCTCATAAAGCTTCCTTCGTTCATGATGGATAGCCAATATTTTCTCATCCCCGGAAAGGTAACCATAAGGTGCCTTAATAATAAAGATTTTATGGTGTTTTTGTCCAAGTAAGGGAACTGAAAATGAAGGGGTAAAAGTGCTGAGCGGTGCGCTATAAGCTTCTCTATTTCAGGCGTTTAACAGGTTTCCTGTCCTAATTCACATGATTTTGGAGCATTAAGTAGGCGCATGTTCAACACGCGATTAGGTGGTTTTATTGTATTTGTTGCTAAAATACACGATATGACACATAATATAAAAAAAAACATAACCAGTATTGTTTTTGAGATAGACCCTGAATAGGCAAGGTGTTCCCACTTTTAAGTAACGCTTATTACTACAGATAACCATAAGGCATAATATTATATTGTTTTGTGGAGCAAAACCATGGCACTTACTCGCAGTCGTGCGTTTCGCTACTTCTATTTTTAGGTTTTTATAGCTGTAACGTATAATATACAGTATTTTCTCTATAATTATGAAATCTGTATATTAAGATAGACATCATTTAATAAATAGGTATTTGAATGAATCTGATGTATTTTGGACGAGAAGACGTTGAGAAGTTTACCGAACGCTGCCCAGCCGAGTTGGATTTGCCGATTGGCCTATTTCTTGTAGTTGAACCTAGTTGGACTGTTTGTCCTAGGCCGACGCGTCAATAACTTCTAGAATAAGAATAAGAATATTTATTTTCTAAAATGTGTTACAGTACTTAAAAACAGCCAATATAATTTACCAAAACAAAATACTAAATATGTGTACATAGATTTAACTGTGGGCCCCAAACTAGGCTAAGCCTGTGCTATGGAGTCCATTGATTTTCTATATTGACATTACCATTTTAAATCAACCCTGCTATATTAAAATTAATTTGACTATTAAAATTTTATATATAAATTATTATTTAAAAGCTATTTTGGATGTACTTACTACGTAGATATTTAAAATTCACTCTTGAAGGTTGAGGTTTACATTTAATATTCCATTATTGAGAGCATAATCTCGAATTGATCACACTGAAATACTGAATTGATAGAGGATCCCGGAATGAACTGACCACCTCATTGCATAGGATTAAAACCACTCATTCTACCTTTGATTACTTGATTAAGTAGACACGTCAAATTCAACTTTCAACGGTGTTTTGATTAATGTGTTGCCAGTTAAACAACTGCCAAGCAGTATTGTGCAAACAATACTATACATATATATATTTTTTATCATGGATAATTCCGCATTTGACCACCAACTCGCCTGTTGGTAAGCGACGATGTGGTCGAAGATGAAGCACGCAGACTTAGAAGATACCTATTCACTCTTGCCTTACTACTATTAACGGCTTGAAGGCAATTTTTCCATTCATCATTATTAGCTTGTCATGTTATGACTTGGACACAGGCCTTCTCTCAGAGAAAGAGAGAGAGAGAATGGGCCCTAATCTACCATGCTAGCCTAGTGCATGTTAGTGAATTTCATGTCTTTCAATTTATGTCAAATTTTTAGGTTCTTAGACAGTGAGGATCGTGATGCAGGAAACTTCACGATATTTACCTTCACCATTGTTGAACGATGGCATTATTTATTTATTATTATCTTATATGTTATGAACGTGAAGTTGGACTATGGGCGCGACGCGTCATCTGAACGCAGCCCTGCGCGAGTTGCGATCTAGCGCGCCGTGGGCTCCGTGATTTTTGCACGGCAAAATACATCGTCGCTCTATCTTGGCGGGGCTGAGGAAGCGTATTGTTACCTATGCGGCTTGGATAAGCTGCCGTTAAGATCTAACATCTCAGGGTGACGATTGCTAGTCATTGCCCCGCAGTGTTTGAACTGTTGAAGTTTTAAATTCAAGGAGGCCGCTTGAATTGTAACAATTGTACCCATCTGGCAAATGTGTTGCGCATCTCGTCACTCAGTAGTATTTTTTTAAATCAATTGTGACAAGATCTGTGAATAAGGCCCCAGCACAACTAGCACAAGCCGGTGAGCTTTCCACCCTTTTTGCTCCGAGAAAAAAAGACAAATGTATTCACATTCTAGTTTTCTCGCGTCTTCGCGCGTGGATAAAATCGGTGGCAAACAATTTGTCTACGGCCCATGCCAGGCCTGCAGTTGGTAAATTGTGTTTAAAAACGACATATATGTTTTTTTCATCTATGGATTTTTAATTTGCATTATTGTTTATTAATTAAAAGTACACTATTGGTTTTATTTGCGATGATCGATGTGAAATGAATTTTAAATTAAAACTTCTTATTTATTTAACAAATTAAGCTTATTTATTAACTGTTTTTTGAAAAGTTTTTAAATATAGTCTTCTTCTTGTTCTAAAGGCAATGTTTGTATATATATTCCCTATGGACTCCGAAATGGCTGGACCTATTTTGACGGGACTTTTAATGGCAGATAGCTGATGTTGTAAGGAGCGCAGTTACTAGTTTATATAACGAAAAAAACATGTTTGACTTGTTAAAACAAACTAAAAGTACCCAAACTCGAAAGGTTTACTGGTAGCTGTTGAAGTTTTACTATACATATTATTGTTCTATCATTAGAGGGCGAAGTACGAGAACTCGATGCGTAAAGTGCATCGAATTCCATTGAAATGTCAAGTTCGAAGTTCACAATTTGTATGAATTTCAATACATATTTTACACATCGAATACTCGCACTTCGCCCACAGGTCAGTTCGATGGTATCAAATTACTGTATTTAAATTATTTTAAAAAAACCTGTAAATAGTGCTCACTTTTTCATTTTTCACGCACACTAAGAAACTTGCAGGGACACCATTGTAAACAATTTTTTAATGTATGAAACCTAGCAACACCATTGTAACATTTGTAACGAGCTTCATGTTGTATTAGCAAACTTCACGTGTATTCGTTGACAGTTGTCAGCTGTCTACTGTCAACGAACACGGTATATAAGTTGCAGTTGCGTTGTAACCGCCCTCCCCACTGAATCAAGGGACCAACGCCCCCTGATTCACCAATTCCTCTCGACCCATCAGGTCGATGTTATGCTTGTGAACGAGATTTTCTAAAACCAAGCAAGAGGGATCCTAGGATCGCAAACTACTTGCTGGTACGTAATGATAGGACTACCGCCATGAAAGGCGGGACTCTTATCTATTACAAAAGGTCTCTTCACTGCATTCCTATCCCTACTCCTCCCCTCATAGCTATGGAAGCGTCCTGTTGCCGTCTCTCGATGACCGGCCACCAGTCCATCACACTTGTATCTTGTTACCTCTCCGGTAACAAGACCCTCCACAGGAGCGACCTCGAGGCCCTCCTGTCTCTAGGAAGCGCCGTCATTCTGGCTGGCGATTTCAACAGCAAGCACCTCATGTGGGGATGCAACGTGTCCAATGTGAAGGGTAACCTCCTGAACTCCCTCTCTGACGAACTCAACTTTGATATCCTCCCTCCCAGCACCCCGACAATCTTTCCCTCCAACCTGGACCTAAGACCTGATGTACTCGACATAGCGCTTCTTAAAGGCGTAACACTTCGTTTACGCTCGCTAGAGGTGCTACACGAACTTGAATCTGACCACCGACCCGTCCTTATGCGACTAGGCCCCGACCCGACTGACAGACGTCCTGAAACCAAGACCGTGGTGAATTGGAAGCAATTAGGCGAAGCCCTAAAGGCGATCAATTCTCCAGACTTGGACAGAATCCCCGACGACATCGTGACCCCTGACGACGTCACCACCTCAATCGACGCTCTCACTAGCCATCTTCGCACCGCTATAGGTACATCCTCCAAGCAGGTCCCAGCCGAGGAAGACCAACGCTGGGTCCTGCCGGAGGACGTGAAGGAGCTTCTGAGAGCGAAACACGCTGCCGCTAGGGCCTTTGACTGGTATCGCACCGAAGATAACAGAGCTGCTCTGCGGTATTACGAGCGTGCCGTAAAAAACCGCATCAGTGAGCTCCGTAATCAGAGGTGGGATGACCTACTTTCAGGGATTCAGCCAACCCACCAGGCATACTGGCGGTTGGCTAGATCTCTGAAATCTGACACCGTGACTGCCATGCCCCCCCTCACCCGACCTGATCTCCCCTCCGCTTTCGAAGACGAGGAAAAGGCCGAATGTCTGGCCGAAAGTCTCGAGCAGCAATGCTGCCCCTCTTTAGCTCAGGTCGACCCTGCCCACCGCGAAGCGGTGGACAGCGAAGTCGAACACAAATCCTCCACCCCGCCCGTTGATACCCTCGAGCCAGTCACGGCTTCTGAGGTCGAGTCGATCATCAAGGGCCTCCAAGTCAGGAAAGCCCCTGGTGCCGATGGCATCTCAAACAAAGTGCTCAAGCACTTCTCAGTCTCGCTTGTGTATCTTCTAGTCAGCATCTTCAATGCGGCCATCAACAATTCTATCTTTCCCGATGCCTGGAAGTCTGCCGACGTAATCGGCATTCACAAACCAGGTAAAAAGGCCTCTGAGCCCTCCAGCTACCATCCCATTAGTCTCCTCAGTACTCTGGGAAAGATTTATGAGCGCATCCTTCTGAAGCGCATCTGGTCCCACATCAGGGACAACAACCTCCTCCCCGACGAGCAGTTTGGCTTTAGAGCCAAACACTCCTGCGTCCAACAAGTGCACCGCATCACGGAGTACATCCTTGAAGGTTTCAATAAGAAACCATCCCACGGCTTCACCCACAAGCCCATCTATCAGGGCACAGTTGCGGTCTTCCTCGACGTCGCAAAAGCGTTCGACAAAGTCTGGCATAACGGGCTGATATACAAGCTATATCAATTCGGAATGCCAGACCGTCTTGTACTCATCATACAAGACTACCTCACGGCTCGAAGCTTTCGCTATCGGGTCGAGGGAGTTTGCTCCTCACCTCACTCCATTGGTGGCGGTGTCCCTCAAGGCTCCGTCATGGCACCTGTTCTCTTCACGATTTTCACAAGCGATATTCCCCGATCTCCCAACGTAAACATAGCTCTCTTCGCTGACGACACCGCTCTCTACACCAGAGGGTGGAACAAGATCATCCAGCGGGCCCACCTTCAACGAGCCCTCACTCACCTAGGTGACTGGTTCAAGAAGTGGGCCATCACGGTCAATCCTGACAAAAGTGCAGCAATGTACTTCCACCCATCCAAAAATCCCCCCGCTAAACCCATCACGCTTCACGGGAAGCCCATCCCTTGGACACACTCCACCAAATATCTCGGCGTGACCCTCGATCGCCGCCTCACTTTCTCAAAACATATCCAGATAGTCCGCAACCGAGCGGCTTTCTTCCTAGGCCGTCTCAGCCCCATCCTTGGCGAGCGTAGTAAATTGTCACTTAGGAATAAGCTGACAATTTACAAAACTTGCATTCGTCCCGTCATGACTTATGCCTCCGTGGCGTTCGCCCACGCATCCCGCATTGACCTGGACAAGCTTCAGGTCATCCAAAACCGTTTCATACGCAGAGCGGTCGGCGCTAGCTGGTACATGCGAAACGCCGATTTGCACTGCGATCTCGAACTCCCGTCCATTCTTCAATATATGAAGCACACTTCCCGCCGCTACTTTGACGCGGCGCCCCACCATCCCAACCCTCTCGTAGTCCAGGCCTCGAACTACTCGACAGACACGACAAACACTCCACCCCTCCGTAGACGCCCCAGAAATATCTTAGGCGACCCGGACGACCCCATCGCCGTCGTCACCTCGGCGGCGTTGGGCTCGTCCGATCCGACTGCTCCTGCCTGGCAACAGGAAATATTCAGTTTTTGGTATAGGCGTCGGTTACCACAGGCACACACACACACAACGATCCCGCCGGCGGGATCGGAGACCCCCAGGATCTGTTAGAAGATCGGTTAGATTCTCTCCAAATAATCATTCAGTTCAACAACCTACTAGGGCCCCAGGGCACACCCCTTCTGGGGTGCCAGGGCAAGTCTAATCCCCCATTCCCGGCGACGGTCCAAGCCGAGGCTCGTACCTCCGAGGTGCCCTTGCGCTTGTCGCCCAAAATCTAAATCATGTTGGCCCAACGCCCTCTGCGTTCACCAACTAGTCCGGTCAAGCTGTAGAGGCCGCAAGGCCAACAGCAATAAGTCACATTAGAAAAAAAAAAAAAAAAAAAGTAACCGCTCTCTTGGCCCAACGCCTTCTGCGTTCACCAACTAGTCCGGTCAAGCTGTAGAGGCCGCAAGGCCAACAGCAATAAGTCACATTAGAAAAAGAAAAAAAAAGTTACCGCCCTCTTTCTTTGCTCGAACCTCGAAGCGGGAACTAGTATTCATTGTGTAAAAGCAGTATCAGTGGTAATTACGCTGGAAGCTGGCGTGTTTCTTTGGACGAAAGGCTAACACCATGATCTAATAGTTCACAAGAAAAAAGAGCTGTAATGTCGTCTGCATGATTAGTTAAATTAAAGGCAATAACATAAGGCCTGATGCGTTCGCACCCGCAACGCCACCTTCGCTTCGGCCGCCTACGTAAATGTAGTTTCACAACCAGTTACCAATTAGTTTCACAACCAGTTACGATCGAAGAGAAATTAAGTTTTGTACGATACTAGTTGCAATACAAGCTTGTATTTTGATTAGTTAATATAACGTTAATGGGTGTTCCCCGATAGTTACAATCTGAGTGTTTTCAAGTCAAAAGTGAATCGGTTTCTTCTAGGCAAGCGTGATCTATCGTAGGCCGCATCATTGCTTAACATCAGGCGAGTTGGCGGCCAAGCGCAAGCCTATTTTACAATTTAAAAAAACACTTGGCCTTTTAAATAAACCCTCAAGATTAGTTTACATAGTTAGTTAGTTACATAAATGATTAAGCTTATTATAGCGCGTTGAAATCGCTTCGAATAACTTTGAAATTAGGGATCGTGGTCTTTTCATCAAAATGTCGGCACCAAAAAGATTTCTCAAACTCTCAAATTTATTATTATCGCAAAATTCGTTTTTGATGTTTCTCTTGGTCCCAAACTTTGTTGGACTCACTTAACGACTTGAAAAATACTTTGTAAATATTGTACCTAATTATCAATTTTTCAAGTAAGGACTGAGCGAACAGATTGTCTTGGCAAGTTTCACTGAGTCTGGCTCAAAGTTCTTCAATAACACCAATAATAAGTTCAACTTATCTTTCAGGTATTTTTTTAGTAATTTAATATAGAAGCTATTGTGAAAAGTTTTAACTAAGTTTCTGATTAGATGCCAAAAATGTTTTACTGATGACTTATTTTAACAATTATTTACCTAAGAGTTGATACTCGCTACCACATCGTCTTTCCACTCACTCGTATCCAAGTTATGCCCCTGCGAACAGTGACAAATCTATGCAATCCACGGCTGCGAAGAGGTACCTACCTACGTACGAGTAAGCGCGTGGCGCCCACCTCATAATTAAATCAGACAAACAAGTAATATGTCTAGTACAATTATCATTCTAGCTCAAATGTCTGCGATAAAGCGGCATGTTTCGTTTGAAATTTCAGTTTAATTAGATAGCTTCAGGCTTTTGTTTTATTTTATAGGCTCCCGGGAGAGTCACCTCTCTCCAATAAAATACTATGTATGAAAGGTACAGTAGAAGAAAAACAGCAAAACACTCTTTTTCCAAACTGTCGCATTCTTCGAGTATTATTATATATCCTAGGCCTCCACCTTCCAGGTTGATCTATAGCTCTGTTGCTGCGTAAAATAAGAACAAACAAACAACAAAAAACACGATATATTTATTCCAAATTATTTTTTTGACTAACGATAAGTTAGGTCATTACATTAATCATATTAGTTTCATCGTGACATCATAAGATAGCCTATAATGCGAGGAGTATTAAGGCGCGTTGATAGACACCTCATTGATCAAAATATGGTATGTAAAACACTGTTTTAAACTATCACGGTTATTCACTACAGTTATATGATTAATAAGGTTGTGGAAGGAGCTCCCGATATTTCGGCGCAGTTACATGCACCATGTTCACGGGATGTTCAACCTTACCACAGTAAATATACCGTAAATAATCATATAACTGTATATGATTTGTAGTTCAGGAGGTTAGATGGAACACATGAACATACATATACTTTCAAACTAATAAGCCTCCTTTTGCTGAAGTCAGATAAAAATAGCTAGTATAATTTAACGTTAATACAACTAAAACAGCAATTCCAATATAAAATTACTGTTAGAAAATATTTGCTAAAAATAAAAACACCTTTTCTCCTGACGGTATCTACTTCAAAGCATAAAATTGTGGCACAATTTATTCACGATGTATAATTATTATGAGATTACGTGATAATATTGACACTCAAAATCTGCGCTTAGATCTAATTTGGGGCAGATTTATTGCGTACAACCCTTATAATTAGAATTATGAGTAAATATCAAGTTAATTTTTAGCAAAATTAAGTTTTGAAAATTACACTTTTTTGAAATTAGCTTGTTATAAAGATTTTATCATCATTTCAGCTTATCATGGTCCCGATACTAAGACTCGGGCCACTTCTTAGAGAGAGAGGATGGGTCCTAATCTACTATCCTGGCCCAGTGCGTCTTAGGTGGCAAACAAGCAGACGGGCTGCCTGATGGTAAGCAATCACCGTCGCCTACGGATACTTGCAACACCAGGGGCATCACAGATAATATGCCGACCCTAAAAGACTCTATTAACAGCCCTTTTGAAGAACCCCACATAAAGCTACTCGTAAATGCCGCATTCCAGATATTGCAGGTGTAAAGCAAAAAGGAACGCGTATAACGCACAGTGTGCGATTTCCACCGATCTATGTGGATGAACTTTCAGGCGGTGGCGGCTGAATGTTGGTGAATGTCATGTCTTTGAACTTTTGATGTTCTTGGACATACCGGTTTCCTCACTGTTTTTCTTTCACCGTTTTTGAGCAATGGCATCTAAACTGCACATAATTTATGTAGGTACCAAATTAACTTATTAGTGCAGGTAGGCCTGGCGCACTCCGCACTTTAGGTATGAAGCTACAAGTAGTCGTCTTGTCGGACTTGCCGTGCCCGCTGCCGCACGATAGACAGATAACGCGACAAGAGTTACGCGATAGACAGAAAGGCAACTTCTAGGTTAATAGAGCTGTAGGTAGTTAATGCTCGCATGCCCTGAACTTTATTGTGTAGTAGCAAGAGTCGCTATTTATTTAAATGATTTTGCGGAGTGAATCTTCTGTACTTATATTTGTATTCTGTGCTGCAGGGTCGAGGATCGAACCAGGTGCCGTCAGATTGTAAAGCGCACATGCTATCGTCCGGCCACAGTTACTCTATAAATATTTATTTTGCGATTATTACACATTGAAGTTGAAGTGTTCACCACCGTCTACAGACACCTGCTATACCCGGGGCATTGCTTGTTATTATGCTCTATAGGCCCGCCGCTCAACCCTGATATCGCTTTGCTACAGGCGTAAGGTACATTTCACGCTGTGTATAGAACTAAACGACGAACCGCGAGTGAAAGCCCTGCGACTTTTTAATTTCAATTTCAATGAAAGGAGGCGCGGTGCCTTTGCCTTATTAAGGTCGTTTTGGACTGCACACGGCATCATGTTGATGGTAAAAGCGAGCTCCGAAACGAAGTTGCAAAGGCATATATAACTACTAGCTGTGCCACGCGGTTTCACCCACGTGGTGATTAAATTCGTTGATGATGATGATAAAAAGTAGCCTATGTGTTAATCCAGGACATAAGCAATGTATATTCCAAATTTAATCAAAATCCATCAAGCTGTTTCTGCGTGATTGAGTTACAACCACCCATCCATACATCCATCCAAAATTACAGACGGACAACACTTACGAGCTAGTGCCACAAGTGACGGCCTTATTGCTAAAAGCGATCTCTTCCTGGCAACCATTGTATGGAAAGAAAAACATCTTATAACATCTCATGTTCACCTCATATAACTTTTTCGGCAACACTGTGGCGTGCTAGGCAAAGTTTATCTCCCAGTGTACACACGGTCTTATTCCTAATAGGTAAACAGAGCCGAGCATGCCGCGGCACCAGACGATAGGTAATTAGTTTACTTGCCAAAGGAATTTCGAAGTTTCATTTGTGGAAACAAACTCGATTAATTTGTGTGGCTGGAAATAGTGATGCTTTTTATCAGTGTTGATACTAAAATTTATGACAGTTGTTGTGTACCATAATTATGTCCTGTATGTGTGTTTCTCTACGTTTTGGTCCTTTTTGGTGTATAAAAATGTCCTACCGTCATTTATTTTACGCTAACACAAAAAAATCCTGTAAAAAAATGCCTGATCTAAAATGACATATATTTAAGGATGTTATAGACGCATAGCTAAAATAACTTGCCTAAATCACGTCAGAAGAAATTAAGTCGTTTTAATTGGCATATATAGCAATGTCAATTTTTTTTCTTCTAATATCGGCCTACACAATCTTTCCTTGTTTGGCATATTTGAAGCCCTCGGTAACATTTAGATACATCTACAATCATACATACCTCGCATGTTGGTGACATTGACTCGATTTGCAACGTTGAAATTATTGTTCTTTACAGGAAATGCTTAGCAGAATAGTACAGAATAATGATACAGAATCTATTGTCGAGGTAGCTGACTAAAGCACGTTCTACATTATTGAATCTAGACTCCCTTTGGTTTTGCCACGGAGCAGATACATAGAAGAGATGGCATGACAACAGGGTGTAGGCATTGTTACATTCCAGCTTCTTCTACTCCACGTTAGAGGGCGTGCGTACTTGTGATGAATGATATAACTATGACTGCAGGCGTTTTCACAACAATGGGTGTTAAGAAGTTACGGACGAAGATGGTAAACAGATCTGGAAGCCTGAAATGGGAATTGGTGAGGCTCTCAGAACATAATATCATGTTAGGTGACAGATTTTCTACGTGAGAGTGAAAGCTAGCTAGCCTGCCTACACAAAGTATCCTACCATCATACAATGTTTTTTTACAATATTTTCCTTAACCAGCAAGCTCATTTTGAGTTTTGAACCCAAGCCTGGGGCGTAATGGCGGCTCCACATTAGTGCCGTGAAGCTCCGAGAACAAGCGTGAACGTGAATGTGGAGGGTTTTTGCGGGGTTCACGAGCGTTCACGCCTGTTCCCCTGATCAGAGTCGGTATTTGGTCCCGCGACAAAGGGTTCGCGCCCCCTTCGCGCGGCGTTCACGCGTACACATCCACATTCACGGCCCCGCGCCAGTTTACTTCTTGTTTACTCCGGTCTATAAAGGCGTACAGACGTCATCTACCATCGTCTTTTTTTCCAACGCTTTAAAATAACATTCTTGTTTTGGTCGTCTAAATAGTAATATGTTGCCACAGCAAACAAAGTTATTGCAGCAGCAGCTTCTACGTCCATTTCGCGGCGGATTTCACGAACGACTGTGAGCATCCCGTGAATGTGGAGGGCACGACTTGTGCCGAGAATTCACGGCACTAATATGGAGCCGCCATAAAAGTTTCGTCACTGAGCTATCGTTGATACTTCAACATGTACATTTGGCGCCCGTCACAGATAGCTTTAATGCAAACTAGCTGTTTGCATTAAAGCTATCTGAACCCGCGGCTTTGCTCGCGTAGTAATAGAACTCCAATTTACTCCCGTCCCGCCTTATTGTTCCATTTTTTGTTATTGTCGCCTTTTGACAATAACGAACACAAAAATATGAATTATCCAATTTGGTGCAGTCGTTCGGAAGTTAATGCGCGTACATACATTTTTATTTATATAGATATCATGAAAGCATGTTACGACATAATTTTCTATACCACAAACAGTGATAATTTATATATTTTCCATGATATACTTACTAATATATAGCAAGATATATTTAGAAGTCAGAATACTTAAATATTATTTTAGCTTCTTAAACTTGTGTAGCTTACTATAATGTTGTATACATACTCAATAAAATAAGGAAGTGTCATACCTACCCTTTTCCCTTTAACTATTATACCCCCCCCCCCCCCCTGGTCGTTAGTTAAGAGACGACATCGTCAAGCCTCGCTTGGAATCACTATGTTTGGTGGCATGCCACCTCCTCTTTGCACTTTATCTATGTTTTTTGGCTGTACAGCTCCCGACATACGAATTTCAACTGACAAGAACTATTGTAATTCAATATTTCAGATAGCACAAAGCTTGCAACAGTATGGAACGTTGTAGAGCAAGCTCAATAAACCGAGAATGTTTATACGAATGTAGACCTTGATGTTTAAGAATAGAAGCGATAGAATGGAAGGGGTTTTAGTCTAATGGAAGTGACTTGAATTTCAATTTGAAGTATCAGTAGTATTGTAACAAGCATCCAAAGATATTTTAAGTCAATGTTACATCTTAGATAAGTTCATAGTAAGCCCAACAATTTATTACACACACTTTTTACACGCTTTTAGGGTTCAGTAGACCTAGCAACCATTATACGTTTTTTCTGTCCGTCCGTTTGTCCATATATCCGTCCTTATTTTTAGAACATTTTAAATTCTTCAGTTATTAAAAGTGCATGAAACTAAACAATTATATTTTTGGTATTTATCTCAATTAAAGAAAAACTCCACAGAACTTCGGTCGTTCGAATTTTTCTGTAACTAGCTACCAATATCGGAGCTATGATGGTGACTACAATTTTATTATTTGGCTATTGAACCCTACCATATGCGTTTCTCGACAAGCTCTCATCATTTATGATACATACTGCCCAAAAATGGAACTCCTTGCCGTCCACCTTGTTTTCTGAGAACAACAATATAGGCATCTTCAAGGCTAGACTGAACAGATTTCTTCTAAATCAACGTGTTCCATCCTCGGCCACACCGTCAGGCGAGTTGGTAGCCAAACGTAGATCGTAAACGTAGATAATAATAATAATCTAAAAGTTGGATAACGGAAGTCTTCAATGGTGAATTACACTGTTAGACCCATCTAGCGGGAAAGACAAATTATGCTGCATGAGCCGAGCAGTACGGTGTGAACTCCTTTTCCCATCTCTTTTCACTTCCCAGTGTGTGTGCACTGTGCACGTAGATACCTCTGTTCCGCTGTTTCACGAGTCACAAAAGTGTGTTTTTGATTTACATCTATTGGCATACCTTGGTAGTAAAATGGACTCGTATGCCGTGACGGAAAACGACATGACATTCTTATATGCCGGCTGTTCCATGTCAGCCAACTTTTTTCTATACTGATATGTACGTATATAAAAAACTTGTTTCAAATGAAATTTTTATTGAACGTTTGTAATTTTATTCTCGACATAAATACAGGGTTAAGCGGAATGGATGTACCAAGCCGAAAGGGGTCCGCTAAAATTATCATTATGAACAACTTGAACTGTGGCACAAAACCTGAAATCGCGAAAAAATATCAGATTTTCCATATATTTTGTAAAGTGTGAATGGCCGTTTTCTATGGAATAGGTAGCTGAAATTTTCCGCGACTTCATGGTTGGTCACATAGTACAACTTTTTCATAATGAGGGATACAATGAAACCCTTTCAGCTTACAAAACCGTTTCTGCGTAACCCATAAAGATTAGTTTAAAAAAATACAAATGTAGAAGTAGTGTAGAAAACGCACAGACCTTAGGGTAATTAAATAAATTGTACAAAGTTATTTGGCCCATTCCGGTACAGTAAATGTTGTGAGAATTCTAAGAACTGCTTCATCAGAAAGCATCAAAGCTAAAATTCAAGAAAGGGATAGTAATTCCACATTCCATTCGGAATTACTTAATAGTAAAGACTTCCGTCTTTGTTCAAAACCAATTGACTAAACTATTCTAAAGGAACAGTGTTTGTCTGTTGTCATTGTAACTATAGTTTAACTTGATTATAAATGATGCATCTAAAAAAAATAGTAACTCTCCTCGTTTAGGGAACAAGTGCAGATTTTCCCGTGTTTATGTTGCTGCTTGCATGATAAGGAGACTGGGCAATGTCAATATCCTCGACAATAATGAACGGTCTTGCGGACTGATCCTGCTTGATATGCGGCATCGCTCTAACAGGGCCCCGATTCTACTAAACCAATTGTTTTTAAATTGTTAATGAATTGCCTCAAAAATTACCCTTTTGACACTTTTGGTAATGATAAAGTGTTAAAAGTAAAAAATTTGAGGCAATTCATTAACAATTGAAAAGCAATTGGTTTAGTACAATCGGGGCCCTGCTCTTTTTGCAATTAGACACAATAATTTCCTTTATATTAGGTTCGTCGGGTAAACTGGGGAATCCAATATTGAAGACTCCTGTATTTTCTAATTACGTAAATGACCAGAACAATCTGTATATCAAATTAACTTGCAGTCCGGAGACTAGACTATTCCAACAAGACTTCTTTGATGCATGCAGAATGCTGAAATGCTGATACAGTGCTTTAATATCATGACCGTACTGTCTGGGAACTCGGTTCTCGTAAACTGAAGTGAACTTTAACCTCGTAGCATAAAGTTTTCAATTTGTTGGCACATGTAGTTGGTTTATTGATAAAGGGTGTGCTGTTGTTGAAATCCAGTAGACTAACTGCAAGAAGGTTAGTTTTGATGTATTGTTGTTGTATATTGATGTACTACGATATTCTGAACTAATTGTGTTATTAATTTACCCAAATTTACTCTTACGTACTTGTGAATAATGCATTAAAAATAAAAGACTACTTATAATAAGTAAAAAAAATATATATTTAATAGTATGCCAATTTGCACTGGCATTCGTTTTACCATACCACACCACCCCATCAAAAGCTGGGTATACTATCGAAGGTGCGTCGGTACTTCACGTCGGAACAGTTGCTTACACTGTACCAAGCACAAGTTCGGTCGTGCATGGAGTACTGCTCTCACCTTTGGGATAGATCAGCTAAGTACCAGCTTGAGGCGTTGCAATCTATTGAGAGACGCGCCAAGAGAGGCTCATCAGCAACAAATCCCTGGTTCAGACTAAGTTCCTTAGCATCGTTGAGCATCGGCACAAAGTTGCTAGGCTATCGGTCTATCGTATGGCGCTGTGATTGAAGAAAACAAAAAGTAATTCATTCAATTCGCGCCTAAGATTGACCCGCTTGAAAAAGATCCTCAGTTCCTTTTCATCACGGCGGGGTATGGCGGGGGATGAGCTGTTAAGTGGTTATATCGTTATTGGCTTCTGTTAGTTGCATAAACTGATCAAAATTGTAAATTTTGAATACATACAAATTTGACAACCTAAAATCAAAACAAAACAGAATAAGAAAAAAATTTACCTACTGATTTAAATTCCACTGGGCACTGGTGAAGTAATTTTCATGCACCCGATGTAACTGTTATTGCATCCAATTGGACAAAGTGCGAAATGCTCGTAACTTGGAATGCGACACATGCTGTTAAAAATTGAAAGGACCTATTTGACTGACGCCTCGTTTCGTGTTTTCGAATTGACTGAATATTTCAGTTTATGGCACGCGACTCGTAAATGGAGGGATGACTATAGGCCAGTTTTGTTGAGTTTGAATAAAGACCCATGTTGGGCGCCAATATTAAGCAGGAACATTGGCTGTAGAGACACTGGGCCGGTGGTCATCAGAGACAAAAAATAAATTTGAAGCTATTTCGACCAGATTGGCTCTCGCCTCGGGGGATCCCAGAGCTGGTGCACACTTTGCTCAAAAATATATCCTCGTAATCGGCAACTTTTGTTCAATAAACACAATTTTACAGTTTTTATGTTATACTAGCTGCACCCCGCGGTTTCACCCACGTGGTGATGAAAATCGGTAATTATGATGAAAAGTAGCATATGCGTTAATCCAGAACATAAGCAATGTATATTTCAAATTTCATCCAAATCCATTCAGCCGTTTCTGCGTGATTGAGTAACAAACATCCAACCATCAAACCATCCAAACTTTCACATATAATTATGATACTACCTGCACCCCGCGGTTTCACCCACGGTGATAAAAATCGGTGATAATGATGATGATTAAAAGTAGCATATGTGTTAATCCAAAACATAAGCAATGTATATTTCAAATTTCATCCAAATCCATCTAGCCGTTTCTGCGTGATTGAGTAACAAACATCCATCTATCCATCTATCCAAACTTTTACATATAAATGATATTAGTGTGATGTATTAGTTGATGTGTTTTCTTATAAAATATATTTAATGCTAAAGTGATTTGATTAAATAACAGAATACTTTCGCCGTTAACAAAATGTAACTGCCTCGGTGGCTCAGTTGGTAGTGAGCCTACTTTCTGCGCTTGGCAAACATTTGTGTGATGAACATTTGTGTTTGTTCTATGTCTGGGTGTTAATATATATTTAAGTATGTATTTAAAAATATATATGTATGTATATCAGTCTCTGGCTGCCATATTACAAGCTTTGCATAGTTTGGGGTCAGATGACCATGTGTGCAATAATGTCCCAGATATTTATTTATTTTTTAACTGCAATTCGTTTTCATGTAAATAGATATCATATTTTATATCTCATATTCTATATCTCATTCTTTACCCACAGCTATAAAGCTCACACAATACACACAAAGCACAAACAAAATTACTTTTGTCATCAAAATGTCGTTTGATACTGTAATTTGAATAATGTTGGAACCGTTGTAAACCAACGTTTATTTTAATTACTTGTAGCTTGAAAATAGACACTTTTCTGATACTAGGTGACGAGACAAGCGAAGTCGCTCGCCTGATACCTCTTCACACTTGCCCATAACAGCTCAACGCCACTCAGAATATTGAACTGCAACAGTTCAAAACCCTGAATGGCAATGCACTGCGCTCGTCACTCCGAGACATAAGATGTCAAATCTCTGTGTGACCTGTAATTTCGCTGGAAACTTTGCCCTTCAGTCCGGAACACAGTAGTTTGCACACTACTGCTAGGCGGTTGAATAACTGGCAAAGGTGTGGTACTTCCCCAGGCGTACCCCTGCAAAAGAGTCCTACCACTACAAAAAATCAAAATAAATTTCAAGATAGCCATAGATGAAATATTGGAGTACCTAAGTAGACCACTGCTCTCCATCTTCATGTCTGATCTGAACACTATTATTATAATTAGCACGACGTGTCACTCACAAATAGAAATAGGACTTCCTTCTTAGATGCATTTATAGCATTTAGACTTTTGATCCTGTGGTTACTCATTTTTTAACTTCTTTTTTCTCCTTGCTATTATATAAATTTATTTGGGGTCAGCCTTCCTAATACTTCTGTGCTACACTGTACAATCGGTCTATTCTGCAAGCTAAGTGAACGCGCAAGTGATAAGTTAAGTGAATGTGATTTTATCTTAACTATTTCTGCAGATAAAATTCAAAACATCGAACTATAAGGGTAAAGGACTAGTCCAGGATGATCTCTCTACATTTTGACATTTCTCTATAATATTCGACAAGAAAAACACACGTTCACAGCTTATCACCTCACTTGCGCGATCACTTAGCTTGCAGAATAGACCAGCTGTTGTGGGTTATCCCTTATGTTGTGTTGCTCGCTATAATGTAATTTTTAGGGTTCCGTACTCAAAGGGTAAAATGGGACCCTATCACTAAGGCTCCGCTGTCTGTCCATCCGTCCGTCCGTCCGTCTGTCACCAGGCTGTATCTCATGAACCGTGATAGTTAGAAAGTTGAAATTTTCACAGATTATGTATTTCCGTTGCCGCTATAACAACAAATACTAAAAAATAGAATAAAATATATATTTAAGGGGGCTCCCATACAACAAACGTGACTTTTTTGTTCGTTTTCGCTCGATATTGATAACGGCAAGAGGTAGACGCTTGAAATATTTACAGAATATTTAGTTAATATATTCGCTTTAAAAATAAATTATTAAATTAAAATAAAATAAATATTTAAGGGGGGCCACTTGGGCTCCCATACAAAAAAGGTGTTTTTTTGCCGTTTTTATAGATAATGGTACGGAACCCTTCGTGCGCAAGTCCGACTCGCACTTGGTCGGTTTTTTTATTGTTCGAAGCCAGGTTATTGGTGGTCGTCCATGGCCTTCTTTTCTGTCTTTTATATTCATGACTCTTTTAATCATAATGCTCATCATCTCGCCTCATCATGTCCGTACCATTGCAAGCGGTTTTCACTAAGCTTTCGTGTATCTTAGCGAAATTTAAAAGTACCACGGATATATCCATTTGTTTTTTACGGATATATTTATTGTGAAACTCATTTAATACGACGTAAAAATATCTATAAGCTAGGTCAAACACAAACTCCAAATACATTATCATAAAAATTTACACGGTTATCTGTAATTGCATCACTTGGGGGTAGATGTTGTCATTAGCATAGGTAAATAAAACGGCACTTACAAACTCCCTCCCTCCTTTGAATGAGCCAAAGCCAAATCACTTGGAATTTCCCTAATCATAACAAAACTCTGTTTGCAGTCTGCCCGACCGAGATAAGGCGAAGTGTAAACACACGATTTTTTGCGTCCTTTGTTTGTCGAATCAACAATGAAGCCGACCAAATGAAAATAATTTGTTTGTACTTTCTTGCTATGTCTCGACAAGTATTGAAAAACATAAAAGATCACCCTAAAAGCGATTGCTTTAAAATAGTTTCGATACACCGCTAAAATGTATGTAGTTCCAAATGCTACAACAAAAATTTAAAATTATGGCCGAATTTATATTCAGAGGCGGTTTCAAGCCGAAGAAAAGAATCTAAGATGAAAAATATCATGAATAATTTACATAGCATAACTTGCCAAAAGGCTTATCACATATCCATAATGGAAAACATCGTAGAAGCTCAGACAAAAATACGCCGATGATGCTATAATCCCTTTGCAATCGCGGCTCACTTAATTTTTGGAGTATTCGCATGCGTAGCGAACATGGCGATGATTTAAAAAACGTGACACAAAAACCAAACGGGGATTGTAAAACCGGTTGGAAAAAAATGTCTGAAACAAAAGCAGGAACAGAAACGTGAACATTGCCGCGGCGGACGTGTGTGGTTTTCTAAATGGTACACAAAATAAAATATAACTTTGCGTAGTAGGCACTGAAAACTCCCGAAATTGCTCTGTTGACTGTTGAACGCGGTACGTACGCAACCTAGATGGTGAAATTACCTCTATAATTAAACTTTAACCCACTATACTATAACAATGTCACTATGTCTATTATTAAACTCGGTTTTACTGTTCATTACTGAAGGTGCGGTGCTATACGACCGATTAAAGCGAACTATTTTAAGCAATTATGAGAAAGAAAGTAAAAGAAAAACAAAGTATATTATTCTTAATACTAATATATTAAGAATAATATACTACATAGTTTATTAACTTCTACTTTTTCACCAACTACCCGCATTCTTCAGTCTTCCCGTGAACATGGTGCATGTAACTGCGCCGAAATATCGGGAGCTCCTTCCACAACCTTACCACGGTAAATATCCCGTAAATAATCATTTAACTATTAGTTATTAGTCCATTTTATTTATTTTCTATATTAAATTATAATATTTTCTAAATCAGCGGGGAATCATATTTCAAATATTATGAAACTTTGATCGGGATCAGTCAGTGTCAGAATATTGACACTTGAAAGGATTATGACGAGAAAAAAAAAAGCGTTGTCTATTTCCAATTTCATACTACGAAATTGGAAATAGACAACGCTTTTTTTTTGACATAATTTTGACAAGTCGCGATCCCGATCAAAGATTCTTAATAGCCCTACTGCACTGGTAATGTATCTCGTTGAAAAGATTATTTAATTTATATCTCTAGCTATTCTCTAACTTTAATTCATCAAAATATCGAAGCAGAATTAGTTTCTAAATTGATTACTTTTGCTCGTAAACGAAATCTTACAATTTCTTGTTGAGAAATAAAGTTATTGAACCCGAAATATTAGGCTTCTATGCGCATCCCTTGAAATATTAATCAATAAGAAAAGTAAAGAAATTGTAAATGGCAGTATAACTAATTGGTAAAACCATTAAAAAGCTCTTAAAAACGTTTGAAATCATCTTCCTACAACAATTTAGCGATCTAAAAGTAACTTGACGTTATATTTGCTTAAAACTTAGAGAATACATGCTTTTTAGCTAGAATATCTTTAGTAAAACTACAATAAAACCATTCAGACTAGGTAGAGGTACGAGTAGACGCCGTAATTACTGCAGTTGAAATGGCTGCCCGTTTAGGCCCGACCCTTCACAATAGCTTCAGTCTAGATATAAGCACTGAGTTGAGAACATCAAAGAAATAGCTTTAATGAATACTTCACTGAATGCGCTGCTTACACACATACGAGACAGTGTACTCGTGATTTTCCCAGATCATAGAATACCTTCTCTTTTGCCTCATACCTGTAAATGTGGAATGAGCCACCTTCCGCGGTGTTTCCGAGAAGCTACAACATTGGGTCCTTCAAAAGGCAAGTACCTACTAATCGTCTTAAAAAGTCAGCAACGTATTTTTGATGCCTATGGTGTTACAAGTATCCATAGGCGACTGTGTCTGCTTACAATCAGGTGGCTCGTCTTCTTGTTTGCCACCTATGGCATAAAAAATAAATATACTTAAACCCTAAATATAAATTCACGTTGAAGCCAGATATCTTTTTCTTGTACTTACAAATATTATATGTGCTTCACTGTGCAGTGATGTTAAGGCGGTCTTACAGTCAAAAAGGCTTCACAGAACATTTTTTTAAGATAATGTATTCATTTTGAAGCAGTAAAAAAATTAAAAGTGTTAATCTTGATTATATTTCTGAGTGGACCATTGGATCCAAAACACGATTCCGATAAATTTTCTCGATAGAAAAAAATCATGAAATAACCTCTAAGCTTGAAATTTGCCTAAACGCAAACAATTTTATCTCGATAATTTATAAACAAATCTTGACAAAATTTACAATAATGATGGTAAATATTGTGACAAATAGCATCATTGTTTTTGTTTATCGATAAAAAATCGATTTTTTAAACTATTATTTAATTTAATCATAACTTGGCTCGAACGCGTCGAACGAAACGTCGTGCCACCGCAGCGTCTTTTCACTTCTCTTTTATTTTTATGCGATGTGACAGAGACCGCTGAGGCGCGCTGCTAGACGGACGTGTGTCGCTTTGTTCCGCTGACCGCTCAAAAATATAATCTCAACTTTATGACACAAAAACACCTTGATGGAAGTTGTAAAGTAAGTAACTACCTTATCTGCAATGTTTTCTTGGATTATAAGTACTAAAAAGGCAGGTGAATGAAAATTACATTTTGTAACGATTTTTTGTATATATTATTTTATGAAGCATAATTTCACCACAATCGTCATAGTCCAGTTGGCCGAACGGTTCGACGTATTGGATAAGTTTATTGTGACTGAGTAAGCGCCGGGTTCAAATCTCACGTTTACTATTTTCTTTTTGTTATTTTTCTAATGTTTTTGAAATAATTCGTGTAATGTTCTTTATAACTCGAAAACCGCAGGACTTATTTTGATGGGATTTTCACTTTCAGATAGCTGATGTTATGACGAGAATTTTTTTGGCAACTTTTCATCATCATCATCATCACATTTTTTTCATTACTACGCAGGTGAACGCGCGGGGCACAATTAGTCTATATAGAGGTTAGGAAGTTCTAAATAGCTTGGGATGGACAGACAGACAGACGGATGGACGAACGAACTTATATGGGTCCTGGTTTAACCCTTTGGGTACGGAACCCTAAAAAATAGGTACAGTTCGCGCAAAACTTTATGAGCTCTCGGAACACGCACGCTAGTGGCTGCGCAGTACGCATATTAATAGGTATCCGAGGGACGGGACAGGGCGTCGGGGAGGGCACCGGCCCCCGCGCCCCGCGCCATATCACCGTGCGCCGTGCCTTAGTGTGAGTGCTACGTTCGTACACAACACTTGCGCGCGTTGTAGACGAAAGTACAGTCGAGTGCAACAATTCATTTTCATTGCTATTGTAAATTTTTGTTACTGTTATTTGTTTTCGTTATTTTTATTTGTTTCTGTTATTGTTGTTGTTAAGTTTTGTCACCGTTATATTGTATTTGTTATTTGTTTGTTCTATTACTGTGGTTTCTTACTGTTATCGAACTTTTTGGTTTAATTAAATATGCCTCGCGGACGCTTTAATGTGCTACGTCGCCAAACACGTAAAATGGTGTTTGATGTTTTAAACTTTATGAAAAAGGAAGCTGAAGACGGTCTACAGTATGACCTGAAAATGGTGCAAAAGCGAACTGCGGCAGCTACAGGTGTCTCTTTAAGTACAATAAAGAGAATTTTAGCGGCTGCAAGAGACCCAAACATGCCAAGTGTCAGTATGGCACCAGTTTTTCGTACGCCAGGCAAGAAAAGATCAGGGCAAAGGAAAATCACCGGGATCGATAGCTTTGACCTCAGTGTTATAAAAAGGTGCGTACACAACTTTCATAAAACTGAGAAAGAATTGCCAACAGTAAAATTACTTTTAAATAAACTAAGACAGGATATAAATTTCAAAGGCTCCGCCTCAAGTTTAAGAAGTATTTTGAAAGGACTTGGTTTTAAATGGAAAAGGACCGAAAATAACAGAAAACTTTTATGATAGAGCACACAAACATAAGATTAAAAAGAATTGAATATTTGAGAAAACTTTCAAAATATCGTGAAGAAGGACGACCTATCATCTATACTGATGAATCATATGTAGATTCTTCACACACAAAACCAAAAGCCTGGAGTGACGGTACCACAGAGGGTCTGAAAAGAAATATATCAAAAGGCCAACGCATCGTTATTGTGCACGCCGGTTCAGAAACCGGTTTTGTGCCATATGCTCTTTTATTATTTAAAGCAGGCACTAAAACGGGTGATTTTCATAATAATATGAATTTCGAAAATTATTTAAAATGGGTTGATACTAAATTGATACCCAATCTCCCGCAAAAGTCAGTTGTGGTAGTCGACAATGCGTCCTACCATAATAAACTCGATGACGCAGCACCGACATCCAGTTATCGGAAGTCAGAAATGGAGGCTTGGCTGCGAGATAAGAATATAACTTTTAGCCCCTCAATGCTGAAACCTGAGCTATATAAATTAATTTGTGCAAATAAAGAAAACCACAAAAAGTATGTTGTTGACAACATATTACGCGCCCACAATCATACTGTATTATGGCTGCCACCCTATCACCCCGACCTGAACCCTATCGAAATGGCTTGGGCGGCAATTAAAGGATACGTAGCACAGAAAAATGTTACGTGGAACATTAATAATATAATGAAATTAGTTAAAGAAAAAGTGAACGCGATGGGTGAGCCGGAATGGAGCGCACTATGTATTAAAGTTAGAGGTATAGAAGAAGAATATAAAAAAAGTGACGTAGTCATCGACCAGATGACCGAACAGTTTGTGATTCACGTCAGTGAAAATGAATCTGACAGTTCAGAGACAGGGACTGAAGATTCCGATTTAGATGAGAGCTATGATAACGCTTCTTCAGATGAAGATATCCTTTCTACTAGCCGGGAAGAAATGTATATGGAAGGTGTAGCTCCGTTATAAATAAATAAATGCACAAGTTTTATATTAAAGTTTTTAATTTACTTAAATAAATACCTACCTGTTTGTTCTAATATCTTACTGCACGTAAAAAATACCTAAAATCTAAATACTTTTTGATAGACATAAATGTACTATGTTTTTTTTTTAAATCTTACAATAATGATTGTGCGCTCAACTGTACCACGCGCGGTTACGTACTCGGGCCTAACTTCAGAGGGCTCATAAAGTTTTGCGCGAACTGTACTTTTCATCATTATCTTCGTCCTCACCATTTTTCATCACTACGTGGGTGAAAGTTCCAATAAATTGGGACGGACAGACAGACAGACGGATATACAGAACGAATTTATATGGGTTCTTTTTATTTCTACGGAACCATAAAAAAGTGTTACAGTCTCTAAAAGGAGATTCGTGTGTGTGTGTGTGTGTGTGTGTGTGTGTGTGTGTAAAAGGTGATGATTGTGTGTATGTTTGTACGAATGAAACCTACGGAAAAAACGGTATTATCGCAAAATGACAAAGCCGGACCAGGGTTAAACGCAAAATTACAAATAAATAACCGGAGTCATTTTTATAAGTGATCATTTTAAGAAATAGTACTTTTTGCTCCACAAACAGAGGGATAAACTGAAAAGATACATATTTTTTTAGACTAGTAAACTAGCTAATCTTTTCAAAGTTATATAAGCAAAACAAGAAGTATAATTATCTGTCTACTTTATTATCTGTCTGCTATAAAAATTAGAATCCAAAAATATCTACACCCGATCAGATTTGAACCGTAGGCCCACGGCTCGCTAGCGCAGTGTTGAACCGCTGGGCCAACAGAGCTTTGCACTAAGGTGACGAAATTACATGTGTATAAGTAAAAAACGTCGCGCATCTGCCAGATTCACGCGGTGCGTCCCGCAGTAGGTGGGACTAGTCGGCCGCCACTTCATCTGCTTCACCCCCTCAAAAGCATAAAAGTCAGCCAGTCACAGCGCCTTAAATAAGGCGTTTTTTGCTCCTAATAAGAGCCTGAAAAGTATCAGGTGGATATATTAGATTACTATATCAGTTTCTCTGTCATAATCCTTCCCTGATCATAATAGAACGTATTTGAGTTCCTTCTTGGTTAGCAGTATAGCCACAGAATTCATAACATAATAGATATATAGATATGTTACCTATAGGTATAGATGCTCCTTCATGGCGTTCATTGCTTTAAAGTGCGTGTTGTTAAAAATAATATATATTTTTTGTATTCTGACCAAATACATCATACTTTTCAGGCCCTTACTAGAAGCGAAAAAAAGCGGAAAACGTCTCATTCAACATCACTGCACACTGCACAGTAAAGCACTTATATCATCATCATCAGACAGAAGACGTCCACTGCTGAACCTATGTTCCTATGCCTCCCCCATTAACCTCCACACTGAACGACAACCTGCCATCTGCATCCACTGGATGCCCGCGACTCTCACAATGTCGTCGGTCCATCTAGTGGGAGGCCTACCTACGCTGCGTCTTCCAGTTCAGTATGCTGAGCAGTATCTCTGCAATTATTCCTTACTCTGGTGTGTAGGTATAGCTTAGATATAAAGCAAGTCCGGGTGTATTTTCCCGCTCAATTGTAAAAAGAAACTCGGTAGTTTTGAAAAGTCTTGTTTCGTTTACTTTTTATACTCGAAAACTGTACAGGAGAATCCAATATTTTTCTTACACATTTTAATTTTCAATGCACTACAATGTAACTTGATAAAATTTAAGTTTAGTTTAAAAAAATTAACCGACTTCCAAAAAGGAGAAGGTTCTCAATTCAGTAGTTTTTTTTAATGTTTCTTACCTCAGAACTTTCGACTGGGTGAACCGATTTTGATGATTCTTTTTTTTATAATTATTAGATCTAAGTTATGTACATTGTTTTAAAAACCAAATGAATGAGAGCTTTTAAGATTGGCAATAAAAATGTACTAGCGACTCGATAACTAGCAATATAACCGCTACTATTTAGCACAATTAAATTATTATAACCTATTGAATTCGGTTAGGTATCAGTGCCTGCGAGAAACTAAGGAACTATTCTTCGACAATGCAAAATGGCGCCACAGGGGCAGATCTAAATCTAGGACAGCTGACTCGGAAGGATTAGTGACTTTGAGTAATCATTCCGTAGGTAAGCGATATTTTAGCTTTTTTGTGTATATTATATGTAGCTTATAAGATTATACAAACTGGGTTACGCGGAAAGGATGTACTAAGCTGATAGGGGTCCATATAGTACCCATCATTATTAACAACTTATACTGTGGGACCAACCCTGTAATCGCAACCCTGAAAATATCCTTTGGAGAAAAATTCAGATGAAGTTTGACCCGTAAAATTTAGTGCATGCATATTTTTATGCCATAGGTGGCAAACAAGGAGATAGGCCGCCTGATGGTAGGCGATCACCGTTGCCTATGGATACCTGCAACACCAGGAAGAAAAAAAAAACAAAAAAAAAAACGTGAAAATGATCATGAATTTCATGAATTCATGATCATTTTCAGACAAAAACTTTTGTTGCACGAAAAAAATAATTTTGTAAAAGCATTTTCCTTACGAAGTGACGCACACGTGGCTTTAATAACAGATCTAAGGTACATCGTAACTAAGGGTGCCAAGTATTTCCTGCTTCAAAACACCAGCACTTTTAGAAAACTCCTATTTCGCGAGCCTCATTTTTATCTCTTGTATTCAATCTTTTTTACGAAACCTGTTTAAAACACCAACACAATTCCACGGTAAAAATCAACCTAAAACTACATAAATATTGAGCTTAAAGTTGTGTAAATGGTATCTAAAGTTGGGCCGTTTTGAGACGGGCTTGAGAAGTGAGCAGAAATAACATTCCACGCATAATTTTTAAGTTTCAAGGTTAAGGTTTAGAGATACGATAAGTTAGCGGGATTTAGGGTTCTAATGCATGGGAAAAGGTTTTCCTGCATGGAATTGGATTCAACTTACATCTTTTGTTGATTCAACAAAAAGTACGGGATATGCCTTTGTAACTTTTCTTTTTATTTTACTTTTGTTGTTTGTAACATTAAGTAAGTAAGTCTAGTAGCTGACTTTTTAAGTGATCAACAAAGTTACTCTATTCCAATGTGCAGAAAAATATCCGGGAAAATAGTAAATTTCCTTGTGAATTTACTAATAGAATCATTCAATGAAGAGAGATGTTTAAAATATTTGTATGAAACAGAATGTAAAGTTAGCTGAGTATAAATGCCACACTAGTAGGCATTAGAAATGTTAGTCTAATTGTGAAGAATTGTACTCTTCATAGTTCGTTAAGTGGATTTGAACTGGATCCCAGGGATCGATTTTTTATCGCTCGTATGATAATTCGCACGAAAATTATCATGTGAAACGTCTGACTTTTGAACGAAATCCCAAACAAAAGTCGCATATTTGAAGTAATTATATCACTCGCTAACGCAACGTGTGGTTTAAACTGTTTTTTGCTTTATATCGACATAAAATCATTCACTTTACATGATATTTGCTAAATAATACGAGCAATAAAAAACACATCAGTCATAGGACTGCACGTCAGAAGTGAAAACTTAAATAGTAATTCACCTATTCTACAAGAGATGGCGCTGTTTTAAAATACACGATACCTATGACGCAAGTTCCATGATTTTTGTTTACCCTAAAAGTGCTAAAAGCGCCTAAAGAAGTTTTTACTTCAAAAAAATCCAGTCCCAGCGGTGTCAATGTTTCAGCACCGTAAGTCATGACAGGTAGAAAACGCTGGTTAAATATTTTCCTCTTAAGACTTCGTAGTATGGGTGACGAGAACTATAGAGACTGATTTTCCTGTCAGTGACATAGCTCAGCGTATTAGCAAGTTGAAGTGGCAATAAGACGGTCAATCTGTCGCCAAACCAAAGATAGTTTGCATTTAGATAGGTATCGTTATTGCTCAGAACCGATATCCAGTGGGTTTAACATATTCTAGAGTAGAGGCAACAAATCTATAAACGTAGCGTTGGATGCCCTGAGACTGGATGGAGTGACGATATACAAAAAACCGAAGATCAGGCTGAGAAGCGTGCTTTGGGAGAGACTTATGTCTGACGATGGATTATGGATTACTTGACAGAGAAATATACAAATACTAAGGTTTCACCATACCCTAGAATAACATACTTTTTCCTGGATAATGTGCTGGTTTCTATAAGATGGAATAAATTTGCTAGATGCTATGCAAATTCTGTATAAGAAACCATCTCAATACGACTTCCACCTAGTCTGAGACATATTTCAGTCAGGTAAACATCGGTACGATACCGATGGGTACCTGATGGGTCTGAGGTATCAGATCAGACAAAAAAAAAAGTTAGTACAACAAAGTCGTCTACAGAATGAGTTCGACTAAAGGTATCCAAACTCATTAAGACTGGATGTGTTCGCACCCTTCACACCACCTTACCATATCTCCTTTGTTTGAACGATCTAAGGGCACTACTAAACAAGCAATGTAAAGGTTGCAGGTTTTTAATGCCATAGGTGGCAAACACGCAGACGGTCTGCCTGATGGTAAGCGATCACCGTCGCCTATGTATACATGCAACACCAGGGGCATCACAGATACGTCGACTCTATTAACAGCCCTTTTGAAGAACCCCATATTAAAACTACTCAGGTAAAAACCAAATTTTTCCCACAATCTGGATTGTACTTCCTATCGGATGTGTTTATTTCAATTGCAGCTCTTGCAGCTGCAGGCTAAGTACAGCTGTACAGCTGTCACAGCTTCCAGGCAATATCTTCAGCTCACGTTGCCATCCTAATATTGCATCCAATCGAATGCATTTGAATATTTAATACATTCTAGCAATATTCCGGAATTGGTCTATACGGTCTATACATATTTATGAACTGTACTGAGGATGTAAGAGACAGTACTGTGTTTTACAACTTAAATATTATTCGCTTCGCACGAAACGCTTTCATTAGTTGCATAGACATTTCAAGAATTTGGAGACGGGAGGGTGGCGGTAGTTTAGTGAATATAAAGCGCTTGGGGCGTACCTATACCCAATGGCGCAGGTTTAAGTCCTGCTGGACAAAAAAACGACATCGAAATTAGTAAATACCAATTATTTACTTGGAAGACATATTTTTACAGTTATTTTGATTTAAAAACCAAACTGCTGAACTGATTTTGATGTAATTTCTATGGGACCAATCTGAAAATATATCCTTTCAAATAAAATAAGAATTTCCAAATCGGTTTATACAATAACGGAATTCTGAGATGACAAAAAAAACAACGGAATTGACCCTCCCTTTTTTTAAGTCGAATAACAATATATTATATTTATGCTGAGAAATAATTTTTACGCACAACTTATAAGACATGAACTAGTTAACTAAAAACTAAAACTTAAAATAACTATATAAAAACTTAAAAATAAATGAACTAAAAGACCATTAGTGGAGGGAAAGGTCCCCCGAAATGCTGGCAGCATTGCCACGTTGAATGGCAATGCTTAATTTCTGTAAATTTCAATTTTATACTCAAATAAAAATAGAAAATATTTTTATTGTAAGAATTCGAAGTGATTGATTCCTTCAATGTCACTTCTTCACATTTCTAAATATTTTTTGAAGAAGTACATTATTCCAATAAGCGGTTACATGAAATAATAGATCTGTAATAATAGTAAAGTTAATCACATGATTTGTTTACCTTTGGATTCCAATTACACAGAATTCACCTTATCAGGTAGGTACATAGACAGGGCTACATTCTTGGATCTCAGAGGGAATTGATGAATGAAAGATTATTTCCAGATAACAATGGCTTGGACCCATTTGGCCCATTGTTTGATCTTATACTATACTTACCTATTACATATGCATATAACTAATCATTATTCTACATGAAACGGGATTCACATATTTACATTTGTATTATTAGATAGGCTTGACGCGCTCTATGATGAAGCACGCTGCTCGCGTGTCTAGAAGAAGCCGATACAAATTGCAATTAATTTTACAAAAAAAAAACGAATTTAAAAGCCCAGCGGTGGAATGAAAAGTATCCAAATGGCAATGCTTGAAGCATTAACTGACGTCAATCCTTGTTTTTTGGCCAATGTTAGCGCCAATATTCCGGTCACCAATCTTGTTCAAACGTTTGTCCATAAAATGTTAGATTGACATTTTCAAGAGCCAAAAAAGTCAAGTTGTTTAACTGCCTTCTTATCCACGGCATTGCGTTTCAAATCGCAATGACGTTCCATTTTCATCAATTTACATTTCTCTTGTCTGTGTTTACTTTGCATAATTTTGAATTATTCTTGAATGAAATGCATGGCAGCTTGAGTGAAACAATTCCTTCGGCTATAATTTGGAATTGGCATGTCTGATATTACTGTTTTATTTTCGTTTTTCGTTGTAGGGGATTAGCTTTTTGATTTCATTTGGATAAAAGCTGAGATATTTTTTCTTGGTATAGTTAAAAGCCGTATTTCGAAATGTAACCGTTTAGTTAGTTTCTTGGATAATCGGCATAAAACGATAAAATAAAGCCACCATTGTCAAAACGAATAAAAAACAAGACCATAACATTAAAATTGTTTATTTTCAGTATAATTTAATGAAATCCACTTCCAAAACTAGAAACTAGAGTTTTTGTAAAACTCTAGTTATACAAATTATGTATACGATATGTTCGATAGTAGTTATCGTAGTTATTCAAACGCCAACTATAGTTTGCAAACATTGCTGCGTTTCACATCGAAGGGCAATATTTCTAACGAAATTATAAGGCATAAGATAACTCTTTATTAAAAGTCCACACAAACAAGGAATACATACATTGCAATGAAAATATTATCTAGGTTTTTAATAGGCGGCCTTATCGCTTAAAGCGATCTCTTCCAGGAAACCATGGCATAAAGAGATTTAACATCACTAATATCTCAAAGCGACAAGAGCATTGCTGCCCATGTTTTTCAACTGTTGAAGTTCTTAATTCCGAGTGGTAATTAACTATTATGGACATGATTGACGCTCACCAACGCAATGCTTGTCTCGTCATTCAGTTGCATAAAAATGTTCTGTTAGTGTGTTAGTTTTTTTAAGCATACTTACTAATTAATTATCTAAACAGTTATCTTGTATAAAATATATAAAAATGAACCCTATTTCTCCTGGTCACGCTAGAAATTGAGAACGGCTATACCGATTTTATTCATCTTTTTTTCAATGTTTTCAAATACTTCGTAGAAGGTTCACATTTAAAAACGGCTGGACAGATTTGGATGAAATTTTGTGTTCCTGCAGCGGGTCATAGAAGCAAGGCCAAAGGCCGAGCTTACACCCATGCGAAGCCGGGGCGAGTCGCTAGTTTCAAATAAAAAAGCACTAAAAATATATGAAATACTGAACTTCTGAAAGCAGCAATTCTCACAAATATTTCAAATTAATCCAGTTTATTCCAATTCATAAGCCAAGTTTGGGCAGCCAGCGTTTTTAAAAATAGAACGGTTTCAAGTAGCAATGGCAGCACGCGTTTGTAAAAATGTAAATTTTATTGCCTAAAAGTAACGAGAAGATATAAATATTTGAAGTTAAGCTGGCTGCACACAGAGCATGCGCTAGCTGAAGTGACTGCGCTTACACCGAAGTGTAATACTGGCTACGATAGTAACAAACATTATGTACACGATTGGTTTGCTGAATTGTGTTTGATATGTGTGTTTTTTTAATATAATTTCAATTAGACAATTTATATTAATAAGCCATTCAGCACCTTACGGATCAGCTGTCGCTGTTTATTGATAAATTATTATTAAATAAAATTAATGTAATTCTTTTGACATATTTATATACTAATTTAATTTTGCACGCCCTTACGGCTGTTATTGGATGGACATTTTATATTTTAAGACCTTGTATACCCATTGGCAAGCAGATAAAAACTTTGACTTTGACAGCTACAAACCGCAGTGCGCAGTAAAAAGTATAAGCGAGCGTACCTCACACTACTTAAGAATAGTAAAGAATATAAAAATACGCAGCCAGATTATGAGTCTAAATTATAATAATAAATTATAAATACATATCTGGGACATTAGGTAATTGCACACGTGGTCATGTGATCCCAAACTAAGCAAAGCTTGTAATATGGCTGCCAAAGACTGATATACATACATATATATTTTTAAATATATATTTAAATAGATATTAACACCCAGACATAGAACAAACACAAATATTCATCACACAAATGTTTGTCCTAGGTGGGAATCGAACCCACGCCCCCAAGCGTAGAAGGCAGGTTCACTACCAACTAAGCTAACGGGGCTAAATTGGAGTAAATGTGGCTTTACAAGCTATATAATTGATGTCTAAGTATGTACAACGACGGACGGACAGTTTTTGAGTGTTTGCGCTTAGAAATTGGGACTCTATAGACTGTTAAACACTGTTTTAAACTATCACGGTTGTTCACTAAAGTTATATGATTATTTACCTCCTATAGCTCCTTCCACAACCTTACCATGGTAAATATCCCGTAAATAATCATATAACTTTATCTTTACTCCATCGACGACTTTTTTAAAGGTGAAAGGAAATGTTATTTAAATAACTACGGACGCAATGTAATAATTAAGTAATGATTTATGAATTAATTAATTGGAATTATTTTTATTATTGTTTTACAAGAAATTCATTATACTGACTTATAATTATGCACACTATTATCAATAAAATTGTTTATCTGTTTATCTGTTATAGACTGTATCTCGATGGTTCACGTTCGGTGTGAGATGATCCCAGCGGTCCATGTGCATTTACATCAGTGTCCACGAAACGTGCCTCCTTATGCATCGTTAATCTTCTTTATTATGCTATTTATTATCTCGGAACGGGCAAGCACTCAGATACCCAAGACAACGGGATATATTTATACCTCTCTAAAATTTACTATGATTTAAAACGGGATTGTACCTGGATTCCAGCTTAGGGTTTTCTTTAAAAAGTTCGCTTGGTTTTATGCACGTCTTTAAAATGTATACTTATTATAGAAGCAACCTTAAGTGAATAATGCATTCTAGCAAGAGTTAATTGAAATATTTTAAAATCACCCGATTAAAGAGCTGGTATTTTTCAAACGGCTGAACAGATTTTCATGGATCATAGGTAAGAACACACTCGATCGAGCAAAGATACACAGATAAACAGATACACAAATACACCAGACACACACATTACACTTTTAAAACCCCTCTTTTTGCGTCAGGCATAAAAAATCGTCAGTAAAAGTTCTAGCTGAGTTACACAGACACACGTTAAACTTATCCCTGTTTTTGCATCGGAGGTCAAAAATGGAGACATTTGAATATGAATGGTAATTGTACTAAGGGAGTTCTACGATATTGAATGCAAAAAAAAATATGACACCGCAATCTACAAAATTTTCGACCAACCAACAGATATTGAAATATTCTATTCAATATTAATTTAAAATGTATATAGTACTAGCTGCTTCCCGCGGTTTCACCCGCGTGATGATGGGTGGTGCTGAGGAAAATCGGTGATGATGATGATGATGAAAAGTTGCCCATGTGTAAATCCAAGACAAAAGCAATGTATATTCCAAATTTCATTCAAATCCATCTAGCCGGTTCTGCGTGATTGAGTAACAAACATCCATCCATTCATCCAAACTTTCACATTTATACATGTTAGAATTCAATGTGATTGTTCACTCACATCAACAAACATCATTTACAATGAAAATGACATTTACAAACTTGACGTGTGGTTTGGCTATAGTGTAGTGGGGGGTGAGTGGGGGCCATTTGGGCTAAGCGTGTATTTAGACTAAATATTTTACTTCAGTAGCCTTTCCCAACAGGTGGGTCTTAAAATGAACATGGATAAGAGAAAAATCATGTACAATGTCCATGTTGTACCCGTGCCGGTCAATGTTGGGAACGATACTCTCGAAGTTGTTGATCATTACACCTATCTTGGATAGATTGTTCAGTTAGGTAGTTCAGTCCAACTTAGGCAAAGAGGTCGCCCGAAGAATCCAACTCGGATGGGCAGCGTTCGGGAAATTGCGTGAAATCTTCTCGTCCAAGATACCACAGTGCCTAAAGACAAAGGTCTTTGACCAGTGTGTGTTGCCAGTGATGACATATGGTACTGAGACGTGGTCCTTAACTGTTGGTCTTTTGGAAAAACTCAGAATCACACAACGGGCAATGGAGAGAGCTATGCTCGGAGTTTCTTTACGCGATAAAATTCGGAACATAGATATTCGCCAAAGAACCAGGGTCACCGACATAGCTATTAAAATTTGCAAGTTGAAGTGGCAATAGGCAGGCCACATCACTCGAAGAACTGATAACCGATGGGGAAGAAAGGTTCTTGAGTGGAGACCGCGAACCGGAAGACGCAGCGTATGTAGGCCTCCCTCCCAGTAGATGGACCGACGACATTGTGAGAGTCGCGGGCATCCAGTGGATGCAGATGGCAGGATGTCGTTCAGTGTGGAGGTTAAAGGGGGAGGCCTATGTTCAGCAATGGACGTCTTCTGGCTGATGATGATGATTTTACTTCAAATGTTTCCTATAGCATTAAGGTTAAATGTGATGTACCAGGTTAAAAGAGAAATGCATCCAAGCCAAAAGCTACTATTTCATAATCATTTTATCCGGGAAACTGAGTAAAACAAATGAACGCCAGTACCACTGGGGCCGCAACACAGAACAGGTACAAAGAAAATATAGACAATATTTTTCAGAGTAATGTGTGATGGGCAAAGGGATGAGGAAGTTCCATCGTTTCGTTTTCTCCTGTCGCTAGATAAATCGCAGGCAAATAATCTTTAACTTGCAATTTTACAATCCTTATTAGTACTGAAAAATAAGTAGTTAATTATTATACCTACCATAGAATATAAGTAACGTTTTATTGTTCACAGCAGAAATTGCAGCACAGGTGATATTTTTTCCTCGATTTCAGGCTTGATTCATAGTAAACGTTGTACATAATGAAGGATAATATCAACCCCTTGCACACCCTTGTACACCCTTCCCGCCCAATAACGCATACTGAATGCAACGTAGGTACTTTTTGATTGATGCAGAACCTCTCGTGAACAGCTCTTACTCAGAAAACAAATCAACATCTCAACTTAATAAAACAATTTTTTTTTGTTTAAATTAGAACGGCTGTCAATGCATTTTTGTAAGAAATTTGTTATAGCCACTTGCACCCATATAAACCCATAGCAACTGTGACGCGGAGTTCGACGCGTTGACATAAATAAGAATGTTCAATCACATATCTGTCACAATACCTGGCGACAGAGTTGCCTTCTCATTTCTGTTCTATTTATTTCTCTTTTATGTGGAAAATACCTTCGACCAAAATAAAATGAATGGACGGGCCCAGTAGAAGCGTATTTTTGAAGATTACAAAATGAGCGCCAGCTCTCACTTCGTTTCAGTCAGTCCCTAGCCATAGGAAGTGAAACACGGGTCTATTGTTACGCGATAACAAAACATCTGACAAAATTATGAATTCGTATGCTTTACCGAAGTGTATATACACAAATAAAACCGATATCTATTTTTTGTAACAAATATTCTGTACATTTTTATAATTAGGTGTTGAAGTATATGTCCGACGGTATTGACTCGTTTTTACTGATCAAGTTCAATGGTTAGGGCCCGTCCATTCATTTTATATTGGTCGAAGGAAAATACCTACGAGAGGTTTGCATTAGTTGAAAAATACGTAGTAAAATCGTAATAGATGCCACCTCCTTTTTGTATCTTCTCTGTTCGCTGCAGCGAGCGCAGTGCGCCTGAAACTGGTATATTTAATTCATATTGTAGTAATTTATTTAGAGGTGGCGCATATGCTACGAATGGTGATTGTTTGCAATTGATTATGTCTGCTAGATATGACATTTTTATGAATAGTCAAATTTGAAAGCACTTCGTGAAATCGTAATAAACAACAGTTTTAATTTTCACGAGTTCAGGGGCCTTACCCCTAGCTCGAAAAGTTGACCCGTATAGGTTTTATTTGTCTAAACGGTACCATCAACTACGATAAGCGGTAGTTATTTGATAGCCGCCAAGCTTTGCTATTTTCACGCACACACGCATAGTAAAACGGATTTTCGTTCATTCAAGTTAGACGCTTTTAAACGATGCAGTTTAAATGAGTTGGTTAATTTTAGGTACCTATCAGGTACCTACTAAAAGTTGGCTCGCAAAAGTGAAGCTAGGGGTAAGGCCCCAGGTTCTATTGTTCGCAATCATGACTACGATGACATCTCTTTGTCTTAGTATACTAGAACCATCGTTTTGCGTTACCCAGTATTAAAGTAAGTAGCGCAAACATGATCTTTCAATATATATATTTTGTTTTGTTTTCTTAAGGTAGTAAAGTCGCCTCTTAATTTAGTTACAATCTATCCTTATATTAGGCTAATAAATAATTTAATTCTAACCTTATTTTGGCTCTTCACGCTTGCCCATAACAGCTCAACGCCACTCAGAATTTTGAACTTCAACAGTTTCAAACCCTGGATGGCAATTCACTTAAAATATTACATATGATATTTTAAGAATTTGTCCAATAACACGTTTCTTATTATCTCTACACTTTGTTCACGTGTTATTTAGAGATAGCCCCACACTTTTTAACAATGATACTATGTTTTTCACTACACTAACTCGAACGGTTTTGTTCTTTCCAGACTTCTATTTTTTATTATAACATTTACTACATATACTTGATACTATTAAATAAATTCACTATTTTAAAAATATTTTGAGACAGTTTACAGTCCAAAAATACGCGTATTTTCCATTTGTATGGGTAATATATTTTAAGGCAAGTCACATACCTAATATCAAAACGTTTACCTACGATTCACAGAAAAACAAAAAACCAAACGTACCTATTGTTTTAACGTTGCTTGTGTCATGTCACATCCATTATTCAGTATGAAATGTGGATCGACGATTGAAATACAAATAAAATTCACGTAAACACTGTGGGAATTTCGCGAACGACTAGCGGAAAATGGCCTAAAATATTGGATCTTTGTAGGTTCCTAGTAAAGGGACAGTTTCATTACTCGTCACAGTCGTGACAACGCGATGTAAAGTAACCACCGAATAATTAAGACTAGAAACAAATATTTTATCAATATAAAAACCGACTTCATTAAAACATCAGAACTGAAGTCCAATTGAAATGGAACCAAACGGAAAGCACCAGCTTACAAATAAAAAAATAATCATTAAAATCGGTTCACCCAGTCGATAGTTCTGAGGTAACAAACAAGAAATTAACCTTAAAAAAAATATACTGTTGTATTGATAGCCTCGTTCTTTTTGGAAGTCGGTTAAAAATGACGCATCCGCAGTAACGGCTGCAGTCACGCGGCGACTGATGAGTTGGCACGATTGTTCAAGAGCGATTTCAGCTGGCATAAATATTCAGCGTACCAGTTTTTTTTATGATACTGGGTGACGAGACGAGAGAAGTCGCTTGCCTGATGGCTCTTCACGCTTGCCCATAACAGCTCAATGCCACTCTGAATGTTGAACTTCAACAGTTCAAAACCCTGGATGGCAATGCACTGGGCTCGTTACCCCGAGATATAAGATGACAAATCTCTATGTGCCCTGTAATTTCGCTGGAAACATTGCCCTTCAATCCGGAACACAGTAGTGTTTGCACACTACTGCTTGGCGGTTGAATAACTGGCAAAGGTGTGGTACTTCCCCAGGCGGACCCCTGCAAAAGAGTCTTACCACTACAAAGTTCAGTACCAATGCAGTATATCCTGGGATACATAGAGGGGTAAAGAAGGTTTGGATTGCTCCTTGTATCCCGGGATACATGGAACAAGCCGGTCCTTTACCCCTAGTGGGAATAATTAGGAGGGAATCATTTTTCCACGGGGTAAAGAAGTGAAAAAATTTGACTTCACACGTCCGATCGCCCAAAGTCATGTCCGTGATTTCAGAGATGATATTGTGTTCATTTGCAGGTTTAATGAAAATGGATAGCTGAATCAAGTCAGTTAAATGTTTAGAGCTGACAAGTTAGAAGATTTGAGTAGTAATTTTGACTAAAACGTACCAATAAACGTACTTTTGAAAACTCACGGGAAAATTATTATAGCTTGGGAAATTTGTTGCACGTTCTAATCTAGCCGATCGCCGAATTTTGAACTATTAACCAATATTTAAGCAAGAGGTTTTGTTTGAGAGCTGTAATGTTGAGTTCCATATTTTTTCTTAATTATTAAATTAAAATTTGTTAAAATTTTGATACTATAATATTACACACATCAATTTACGTATTTCGCACCCAGTTCAGGTGATTCATGTGAAGGAATTTTGATTGAATCAGGCGTTACTTTGCGGAAGCCCATCTCCATTTTTTTTTCTGACACTGATAAACAGAAGTGCGCGTAGAAGCAGAATTACTATTTACTAGAGATTCGTAAGAAAAACAGTTTTGTCATGTGAAGGCTTGGTAAAAAATGGTGATACAAATTTAAACCTTGCCAAATTATATTATGTTCAACTTGCAATGAAAACAGGCTCTCAAGTAGGAAGGTTGTTAATCTGCGGCGTTTTGCGATCCAAAAGTCTTCCAAGCTCAAGTAGGTATAGTCTTATTCAGTAGCTTTGAACGTATTCCGCTTTGGAAAAATCTTTGCGTCGTATGTAACGGAATCACACCTTAAATCTTAATTACTATATCATATCATTTCATATTATTTGCTCCCAACAGTACTCAGTTACAGTACCATTTTATGAATTATTAATTCATGTTCAGTTACATAAATATTCTTGTTGCATATTTATATTATACGACAGCTCGATAGTTTATCGTGGGGAGCTTTTGATCTGTGGTGAATTAAGTTATGTTAGTCATAAGTTCTCATAAGCCATAAGCTGTCTGTAGGCTTTTTAGTGACAATCTTCGCCAGCTCGTCTTGTTAGGTTTCTCAAATTTTATAAACCATTTATCCGTTATTGGCTGTTAGTATATCTATAAGTTTAATGTAATTAATTTCGAGAGCTGTTGATTTTGGTAAATAAATAAAATTTAATTAAATTTATACGAGGACTGTAATTTTTGGTGTAATTTTTTAATAATGAAAGTTGCTGGCATTTCCACAACTCACTTGATAGTAAGCAATGATGAGGTCTAAGACCTCATTTACAGAGACGCGAGACGTTGCGCGTTGCGTTGAGCGGCGCAGTACGCACCGAATTCAAACATTATGACGTTGTAGAATGCGTGTACGGAGAAGCGATTTTACCTATATGTTTGAATTCAGTGCAATATCAACCAATTATCAAAAATAGATAATGTGTTCAATACGAGCCAATCAAAAGAGTTACAATTATTTTTTGTCTGCAAATTCTAGCAAAACCTCTGTGCATCTGCCTTTTTTTAGTGATTAAACACAATCAATCCCCTTTACTCATTGAAATATTGTACTTCATATCTTCTTAATATATATAATTCTTCTTAATATATACTTGGAAACCATTCTAAAGGAAGCAGTCATTTGCGTCAGTAAAATCAACTTTCAATTCTCCTGCCTACGGGAGCACATTTTTCAGCGCTCTTGTATTTTCTAGTTACCAAGTTTAACCTCAATTTCTTCTTGTTTAATTTGCATTCTCTCCTTTACATAATTGGCTCATATATTTTTTACAATCTCGGCGCTTTGCTAAGTTTCTTACAATTCTTTTTTGCACTAATTTGAAGGAATGAACTTTATTGTTTGAACTCTGGATTATTTTGTAGTAGACGCTGTTTCAAAGTTTTATTTCAGTAAAGTTACGCTTTTATTTTCTACTAGTCGCCCGCGACTTTTTACGTTAGATTTTCAACCCCGTTGGGATCGTATAAATAAATGAGTGTGATTCAGAACTTTTAAAGGCTCCTGTCATAAAATCCTTTCTTAGTGGATGTTGACACCCCATAAGAGATCTACTTACCAAATTTCAGCTATGTAGGTAGGATAGAAGATTTTGAGATTTCGTGACTAGTCAGTCAGTACACGAGTAAATGATATTTAGCATTAATTAATATGGAAGAGCGAGTGGCTGAGTGGTAGCATGTGCGCTCTACGATCTGACGGTACCTGGTTCGATCCTCGGCCCTGCATCGATGACTTTTTAGTACCTCAATAAATTATGTGCAGTTTCGATGCAGATCAACAACGTTGTAGGAAAAAATTGTGAAGAAACCAGTATGTCCAAGAACCTCAATGAGTTCAAAGATATGTGACATTCACCAACATGCACTAGGCCAGCATCTCTGAGAGAAGGCCTGTGTCCCAGCAGTGGGAACGTGGCAGGCTGATAAGGAAATATAGAAGAAGAGAGCCGGGTGTTTGACCATAGCGCTGGTAATGTTTTTGCTGGCGTGATCCAAGATTGCTAGCTCTCTTAGCGTGGAATGGAATGATGAAGGCACAGTCACCATTATTGAAGATCCATCAATTTTTATTGTCCATAGTCCATTTTTGGACTTTTTTATGCAGTTAAAAACTAGATGAAAATACAATATTTACTTTCTTTATAATTAATTAATAATAAATACAATTAAACGCCGTCCTACAGATCTCAAACTGATTAAAATAAAACATGTGCGTCCTTGGCGCACGAGTCCGACTCGCACAATTTATTATTTTTAACCGACTTCCAAAAAGGAGGAGGTTAACAATTCGACCGTTTTTTATGTTTGTTACCTCAGAACTTTCGACTGGGAGAACCGATTTTGATGATTCTTTTTTTGAAAGCTGGTGCTTCCCGTGGTGTCCCATTTCAATTTGGTCCAGTCTGTCGTTGTTATGAAGCACAGACATATAATACCAAGCAGAACCAACAAGCCACAAAAATATTGATGCAAAATACACTACATATACATTACACGCAAACATTTGCAAAACGCGGGCCGGACTCAAGGACATTCTTTTATAATAGTGCTAACAGATACTATTAGATTGTATCTGAAATGTAACGTCACAAAATTTACGACCCCTCCCTACCCCTTGTCAGTCACACTTCGTCGACCCCTCCTCCCCTCCTCTTTATGTGATGGAATTTATGGATGTTCCCATTGGGTATTAATATTCAAACACACCAGACCAAGTCAAATCATTTATTTTTGTATAAAACAATTTACCAGATGTGTCATGTGGTTGCAGGATCTGAATTTGATGGAAATGAGGTATTCTGCAGCTCCCGCAGAACATTTTTGCCAGTAACACCTCTTTTTGTGGCTTTCTTTTAACTTGGTATGTTATCGCTCTGAAAATTATTACATGCAAGTTATCATAATGTAGTTAGTACAACTTGAGATTCATGATAGTGATAGCGACTGTTCATTGAAAACTGTTGTTCCAATAAGCATTACACCTCGTACTCTCTAAGGATTGTACGGAAACCAGTCCGGTCGAACAAATGTGCCTCTAAATGCTTTGAGCACAACAAACTTGTCGCACTGGGCTGCCAATTTTCTAGATTCAAATTCTTCAACCATGCGTTTCTCAACTCTTCATCCTTGGGAAAATCTAAAATGTAATAAAAATGTTTGTTACTTGACATAATGTCTAAATAACCCTTTAATTACACTATCTAGATCACTACGTATATATATGACATGAACCACAATAGGTAGGTAGGTACTTTATTTACATTACTTAAGAAAAGCAGCTAGTAATTAATGAAAAAGGTTCATGTCATCATAATCACATCAAGCTGAATCATCTATTTTAATTATACTTCTGAAATACGAATTCTGATTCTGAAATAAATTCCCTGGACAATGTCTAAATACCGTAAACGTAAAACAATGATCGATACAATGAATTTTTAAAGAAAATAACTTATACTATTTTAATTATACTACTGAAAGGAGTATTACATTCTCTTGGCTACTAAATACGTTCCCTGGACAATGTCTAAGTACCTCAAACGCCAAACAATGATCGAATCAATATTTTTTTAAAGAAAACTACTTATTAACTTTTATTACACCCACCAAACTTGTACATATATGAAATTGAAAGAAACACAACCTTCCCAAGCCTTCAAATTGTAAAGTTTATGAAAAATAACAAGAAAAAATAGCAATTCAAAATAATCTCTATTATAACACACGAAACTTACGTGTGAAACGTTATAACGGGTGGCATCTTATGAGATGAATTAAAACACATGAGGACACTGCACTTCACCATAGTATTTTCATATCTTTTAAACCAAATATGTAAAAATAACTTTTATTTTAGGTAATTTTTGCAAGCCGTGGTTTTCGCTGTCAGCCTTCTGTCAGAATATTGATGCTTACCAAAATGGCAACTTGGAACATCGTACCACATGCTCATTTTTTTCTATTATGTTGCAACGTTACGACAAAATGAGATACGAATATATGATTTTTGTGTAATCGAGAGAGATGCAAACATAACTGTTTTTGCGAATGTAGTTGTAAAAAACATGTTCAGTCTGTTCTGTATTAAATGTCTGTGTTATGAAGACGGTTTTTTTTATATTGATAATTATTATGTTGTTTTGCAAGTGTGTAGCTGTATGCTAGTGAGTGTATGTCGTGTTTGTGTTAATGAGACATCTCTAATGATTTGTGCATGGTTTTTATCATAATGGGCCACCGCTTGTCTCTAACTGACCAGATGTAAAATCACGATGCTTTTTGTATTTTAACACGCTTGTCCTTGTGATGCCTGTAAAGAATCCATGAATGCATCCTTATTTTGTGTGTTGGCGGCCCTGCAACTTGAACTCTCTCTCTATTGATTAAAAAATGGCAAAGTGCGCGTGGAAAAATAAAGTGACTAATAAAAAAAAAAATACTTCAAGAACCTGAAAAGAAGGGGCTCATCTATCTAACTAACATAAAGACAGAATTCCTCAATCAATGTTTTTACATCGCCTATTCACACTTGCTAAAGGAT